>VSMD01000655.1:0-40010 GCA_008750895.1 Mirza zaza
GTACCTCACACGTAGCAAGGCTTAATAAATGTTGACGCTAAAAACCCAAGTGCAAAATCCAATGAAAAGTATGAGTATGTATTTTCATTATCTAGGGGAAAGATAGCTAGTAATGCTTCATTTAGTTTCAAAGCTCCAAGCATTTCATTTTTGAGTGGTATTTTGGCAATATAAATTTTTGAAGTATTAAAATAGTTTATCTTTACTTTCCCAATTTGAAATATATAGTTGACGGAATGGGATCTTAGTCACAGAGTAAATATTTGTCCTTAATCCACAGATGTGTTTTGAGTGGTTCACAAAAGGGCAGCATGATCTTGAGAGTGATGTTCAGCAGCAGCTCTTCAAGGAGAAAATCCTTAAATTGGAATCATATGAAATCACTATGAATGGTAGGAAAAAACTTAAAATCATTTTTTTCCAGTACTTTTAAGTAAGGAATTTTACTCTTTCCTTTCCCTCTAATCCTGCTTCTCAGAAGTAACTAGACAGTTTGGATATAAAAACATATTTAGATATGCACAAATAAATTCCTGTTTACATAAATGGTATCTTATAATTAATTTTTAAATTGTATGGCCCAGTAGATCAAATTGCCAAATTATCTTTTTGACATTACTTAGTACAAAAGGATTTATTAAGGAAAAAGTTTATCAAAGTATAGGAATGTTCCTTCCAAGTATTTCTTTTAATTTTTAATTGAGATATTCACATACCATAAAATTCAATTTTTTAAGTATGCAATCATTGGCTTTTAGTATATTCACAAAGTCGTGCGACCTTCACTACTTTCTAACCCAGAACATTTTCATCACCCCAAAAAGAAACCCTGTACCCATTAGTAGTCAAATTTCATTTCTCCCTCCCCCCAGCCTTGAATCTGTTTTCTGTCCTTATTGATCAGCCTAATCTGGACGTTGGATATAAATGGAATCATATAATATGTGATCTTGTATGTCTGGCTTCTTTTATTATGTTAAGGCATAAGGTTTTAAAGGTTCACCCGAGTTATAGCACATATCAGTACTTCATTCCATCTTACGGCTATATATATTCCATTGTATGGATATACCCACATTTTGTTTATCCATTTATCAGTTGATGGACATTTGGATTGTTACCACTTTTTGGCTGTTAACAATAATGCCACTATAAACATTTGTGTATAAGCTTTTGTGTCGATACAAGCTTTCATTCCTCTTGGATATATATCTAGGAGTCGAATTTCTGAGACAAATAACTTGAAGAACTGTTTTGCAAAGTGGCTGCACATTTTATAATCCCACCAGCAATTTGTAAGGGTTCCAGTTTTTCCATATCCTCACCAATACTTGTTATAATGTTCCTTTTTTTCTTTTAATCATCCTAGTGGGTATGAAGGAGTATCTCCTGGTTTTGATTTGCATTTCTGTGATGACTAATGCTTTTGAGCATCTTTTCATATGTATTTATTGGCCATTTGTGTATACTTTAAAGAAATGTCTATTCAAGTCTTTTGCCCATTTTTAAATTGGGTTATTTATCTTTTTATAGTTGTAAGAGTTCTTCATGTTTTCTGGATACTAGCTCCTTATCAGATATATGATTTGCAAGTATTTTCTACCATTCTGTTGGTTGTCTTTTCACTTTCTTGATAATGTCCTTTGAAGCATAAAAGTTTTTAATTTTGATTAAATACAGTTTACCTATTTTGTTGTTGTTGTTGTTTGTGCTTTTTGTACCTCATCTAAGAAACCATTGCCAAGAGTTTTATGGTTTTAGCTCTATATACATTTTGAGTCTTTTCATTGATAATTATCTGTGTTACTTAGAGTACGTGAATTTATTTGACGTTCTCTAATTTCAGGTTTTAACTTATTTAAGACTTTTTTTGAAAATGTGAATCTCTGTGACCATCGATTAAAAAGACAAGGAGCTCAGTTGGTAAGTACATTATTTTCAAATCTAGATGATTTGGATAATTCTAGTACAATTTGATATTCAGAAAAAAAAATGTGTTATACTTGAGAGAAAACGAGGACTTTTAAAAGAATGGGATCTCCTAGACTGCCAGCTCCTGCATTGATGGCAGAACTTCACTCAGAGTGTCGTGGGCCTCCCTCTGCTGCACTGACTGCCACACCTCACTAAAAGCCTGGGAGAACACAGCTCACTTAGATCACTCTCTTTGCTTCTTGCTAATCTAGCAATAGCCAGTGGCTTCCTGTGGCTAGGGAATGCAGAGTGGGAACAGTTCATCTAAGCTTTGAACTCCTCGGATCTAGCAATTCACGTACCTTAAAAAGTAAGCACAGTCTTGGCCAGGCGCGGTGGCTCACGCCTGTAATCCTAGCACTCTGGGAGGCCGAGGTGGGCGGATTGCTCGAGGTCAGGAGTTCAAAACCAGCCTGAGCAAGAGCGAGACCCTGTCTCTACTATAAATAGAAAGAAATTAATTGGCCATCTAATATATATAGAAAAAACTAGCTGGGCATGGTGGCTCATGCCTGTAGTCCCAGCTACTCGGGAGACTGAGGCAGTAGGATCGCTTGAGCCCAGGAGTTTGAGGTTGCTGTGAGCTAGGCTGACACCACAGCACTCACTCTAGCCTGGGCAACAAAGCTAGACTCTGTCTCAAAAAAAAAGTAAGCACAGTTTTTAATCCTGGGATAACAATGGCAGGGATATGAGGAGAAAAATGTAGGAATAGACAATGAAACAGGAAAATGAGGATTTATCGAGTATATGTAGCTTATGTTTATATTTACATATGCCCCTTAAAAAGAAAAGGCAAAAACTAGCTCTTTTCCAGTCCTTTTCATTCAGGACTCAGCTTCCTGGAGTGGTAAGAATTTTTTATAAGATCTCATAAGTCCCAGATCCTGTTATTTCTAACTGAACTATGTGAAGACCAGATTGAGACCCAAGAATTAGTAACCACTTCTCTCTTGACTCCACTTCTTTTTGAAGAAAAGCTCACGAAGATAGTGCCCATCTCACTCCTCTGTTTCTGCTTCAGTAACCTTTCTGGGTGTATGTTCAGTGTGGGTTTAGGGTTGTCTGGCGGAGTATCTCCATACCTATCCTGGTTCCCATGGAGGTTGCCCAATGCTCTGTGGTTGGTTGTTTTTTGTTTTAAAATTCTATATCAGCGCGATAGTATTTTCATATATAGCTGAGTTTTTACAGCCTTAATTCGTTGAACTGAAGAGATATGGACTCATGATATGACAGAAAATAATTGTCTGCAATTCTGTGATCCTAGTGTGATATGTAATTTTTTTTTCTTTTGAACAGTATGTAGAAAAGCTGGAATTGATAGGAATGGATTTCATCTGGAAAATAGCAATGGAATCACCTGATGAAGAAATTGCTAATGAAGCTATTCAGTTAATCATAAACTATAGTTATATTAATCTAAATCCTAGGTTAAAGAAGGTGGGTATCTTAGGAAAGAAGTTACTCATACACAGAAAAGCAGAAAATTATGTATTTTCCATTGATAAGCTGTGGTCCTTGGCATGCCCAAAAACTGCTTCTTTATTTTGATGTTTTGTCCTGAAAAGTGATTATGACTAAATGTCATAGACTGATTTTAATTTCCATATATGCCTTTTACTTTCAGGATTCAGTATCTTTACATAAGAAATTCATTGCTGATTGCTATACAAGACTAGAAGTGAGTAGCAAATTTAATTAACATGTCTTTGAAATAAATGCTTTGTTTCTTTTATAGTTTTACATAATGTATAATGTTGATGTTTGTGGCTGTTCCTACTGAAGAATTTGTCAACAGTACCATATTGTGACATAGGGAGCAGACGTTTGCCATCCCCAGTATAGAAGTATACTTCATAGGAAATCTTTCTTTCTGCCTCCTACCACCTCTTTTCCCTACTCCACCCACTCCCTCTCAGGGGTTATAGGAACTATCTTCAGAAAACAGATCTACTATACATTCCATATTTCTAATAGAGTGTTTTTCTCTTTTTTCTGTCCCAGAATTTTTTGCAAGCATTTGCTTCTTTTCCTGTTCTTCTCCATGTTTCCTCTAGTTTATATCATAAATGCCATTAAAAGCCATAGCAGGACACTCAGGTGGTATTAGTTTTGTCTAGCAAAAGCCTTCTTTGTGATACTATCTCATTATATTTCTAATGCCTTTTTTTCCAGCCTGATGGTTAAAGCATTAAACATTCATTTTCAGTTAAAACTTATGTTTATTTAAATTTTATATCTAATCAGAAGTATTCCAACCACGCACATTGGCTCACGCCTATAATCATAGCACTCTGGGAGGCCGAGGCAGGAGGATTGCTTGAGGCCAGGAGTTTGAGACCAACCTGAGCAAGAGCAAGACCTTGTCTCTATAAAAAATAGAAAAATTAGCTAGGCGTAGTAGCACACACCTGTGGTCCCATCTACTTGGGAGGCTGAGGCAAAAGGATCACTTGACCCCAGGAGTTTGAGGCTGCAGTGAGCTATGATGATGCCACTGCACTCTAGCCCCAGGGAACAGAGTGAGACCCTGTCTCAAAAAGTAAAAAAATAAAAAAAGGTATTCTAGAAGCATAAAATGCTACTACCCCCATATGTGAATAAATTAAAGTTTCTGGTGATAAATATGCTCTAGAATCTGTACAGTATTTCCTTAATTGTGACTCCCATCCAAATACGTCATCATAAAAAACATTCAAGTACCCCTATGTGAGGTAACATCCAAGTATTAACATGTGTATCGCTGGTCTGAGTGCAGTGGTGTTTACAACTAATTGATCACAACCAGTTACAGATTCCTTTGTTCCTTCTCCGCTTCCACTGCTTCACTTGACCAGCCTCAAAAAAAAGAAAGTATTAACATATGTAGGACCAGGCATGGTGGCTGATGCCTGTAATCCTAGCACTCTGGGAGGCCGAGGAGGGAGGATTATTTGAGTTCAGGAGTGAGTTAGAGACCAGCCTGAGCAAGAGCAAGACCCTGTCTCTACTAAAAATAGAAAGAAATTAGCTGAACAACTAAAAGTATATAGAAAAAAATTAGCTGAGCATGATGGCACATGCCTGTAGTCCTAGCTACTCAGGAGGCTGAGACAGAATTATTGCTGGAGCCTAGGATTTTGAAGTTGCTGTGAGCTAGGCTGATGCCATTGCACTCCAGCCCAGGTAACAGAGTGAGACTCTGTCTCAAACAAACCAACCTATGTAGAGCAGTAGTTCTCAACTGGGGCTTATTTTATCTCCTAGTGGTCATTTGGTAATGTCTGGAGACCTTTTTGGTTGTTACAACTGGAAGTCCTACTGGTACTTAGTGGGTAGAGGTCAGGAATCCTGCTAAACATCCTATAGTGCCCACTACTGCCCTCTACAACAAAAAATTATCCAGCTCCAAATGTCATTAGAGTCCAGGTTGAGAGACCCTGATATAGAATGATTATTTCATATTTTTTAGGCAGCCAGTTCAGCACTTGGTGGCCCTACTCTAACGCATGCTGTGACCAGAGCCACGAAAATGCTTACAGCAACTGCTATGCCAACTGTAGCAACATCAGTTCAGTCTCCATATAGGTAAGTGATCACAGAAGTGAGAAGTACACAATGCATAAATATACATCAGTTTGAAAAAACAATTGGTATCTTTTTTTCCTTTGTAGATCTCCCTCAATTATTGATTTCCTCATTTTATATCATAATTTTTATAAGCAATAATATCCTGGGAATTATATATTTCCCATCCTACTTCCCCAAATCTGTGTCTGTTTTGAAGATCTGTATGTAGATCTTCATCTGTGTCATCACCAGAACCACCCAAGTGTGGCTCTGTGTCTCTCTACCTAGTGACAAGTGCTCTTGTTTTCATTTGATTCATTTTACTTTCATTCTCTGTAGCCTGAGTAACCTACTCTTTAGGATGAAATAAATATGTATTCATTGTACATGGAGTAATTTTTTTAAATTTTGAAATGCTTAACTTATTAGATATACTTTTTCTCTTTAAATAGTCAAACCCAGGGCATTAACAGGATAAATAAAATAAAGTGGAAGATGATGAATAATTAAAGTTATGCATTATAATGTAGTCATAGTCTGTTAAAATATTATTTAACTAAAATTACTTTTCAAAATAATTTTTAGTGAGAATTGTATCCCCAAATATATGTGTTAAAACTTTGAACTGACATTGTCTCTTATTCACATTGCTATTTTGAGTTTTCAGATATTATCAGTCAAATCTGAGTTTAGTATTTGCTGTAATTTTTTCATATAGTAAAGATAAACAATGCATATTTTGGAACATTAAATTGAAGTAACTAAACTACTTTTGTACTCTTACAAATTTGAGCCTTTATTTACCGGTTAGCAGCTCCTAATCAGGAAAGCTTGGCAGGTCCTCAGAGAAGGGCTTGCTCTCTATACTTCACTCTGCTGCCCCCTAGTGGTGGATACTTAGAGGGTCTTTGTCTGCTGGAATGACATTATGTATTTATTTATTTTTATTTACAATTGGGGATATTCCTTTGCTTTTTAAAGCCTTCCTTTAAAAGGGGAATAAAGACAAGGAGTCCTTGCCCCCATTCTTGTTTTTTTACCTTCTTTTTCAAAATGAGGTGAGTACTGTGTCACAATACATATTATTAATGTGAAGGAAGCCAATAAAACTCAGCCCTGTCAGACTTTATTTTTAAATGGCAGATGTAATTATAGATTCAACTCATGATGATAACCACTAGCATGACTTGCACATGTTCACATTCTTGGAAGTATGTCTCAAATAGACTTCCATTAAGAATGTATAGTAAGAGTCTCTAAATACATGTTTGTAAGATGTAGTACCTTTGTGTGACTCATTTCCGTAGCGATCTATTTATCTGATGAATCAGAATAGAAGTGCATTTATGAGCTGTTGGATTGAGATTTCCAAATTGCTGCTACTTTAAATGAGTGTGTTTTTTTTTTTCAGTTTTTTTTTCTCTGTACTAAGTGCTTTTTATTCTGAATCATTCCATATTTGGCTGACTCCAGAGAAAAATCACATAATAATTTTAAAATATTCTTATTAAAAACTCTAAATAGAGTTAATAAGAATGTGTAATTTTAAAGTTGAATTTGAACCAGAACATGTTACTTATCTCATTTCACTAGTTTTGGAAGAACTCTTCAGTATTCATTATTGTTCCAACTTATGGGGGAAGGGGTTTTCTCTCATCTGTCCAGTGTTTTATAATACTATCTGTAATTTAATTCATTATTGAGGCATAATTAAAACGGTTCACTCAACAATTCACTTACTTATTATAGCACTTATATGTTTCCTAAAGATATTCCATCTGAATTTCAAGTTCTAGTTTTCATCCATAGCACTGGAAGAATTTAGATCTGTTAAATGTATTTAATAGAACTATTAAAATGTATTTAACCAATTGTTTTTAAAATGAAATTTTCAGTACAGTGAATCAAGTAAATCAGCATACCAGGCCAAATGTTATAAAATGGTAGTACCTCTTTTTGAAATATTGAAACTATCTGGAATAACAAATGTTTAAATGGAGCACCTGAATTTTTATTTCTTTTCCTTTTTTTTTTTTGAGACAGAGTATCACTCTGTTGCCCAGGCTAGAGTGCTGTGGCGTCAGCCTAGCTCACAGCAACCTCAAACTCCTGGGCTCCAGCAATCCTTCTGCCTCAGCCTCCCGAGTAGCTGGGACTACAGGCATGTGCCACCATGCCCGGCTAATTTTTTTCTATATATTTTTAGTTGGCCAATTAATTTCTTTCTATTTTTAGTAGAGATGGGGTCTCACTCTTGCTCAGGCTGTTTTTGAACTCCTGACCTTGAGTGATCCACCCGCCTTCCAGAGTGCTAGGATTACAGGCATGAGCCACCGCGCCCGGCCTGAATTTTTATTTCTTAATGTTAATATTAATACATGTAGTATTCTCTTTAGTAAACTATGGAGATCTGCTGTATAAGCTGCTGAATATTACAGTCCTACTATTTAATATTTCATATACAATTCCATAAATCTTCTACCAAAAGACACCTCAGATCTCATTTTCAAACAGCTTTTATTTGTGGTATACTTACTGGTTTGCATTTGTCTTCTAATTTTTAGGCAGTTTAGAACTTTATCAGATTTCTTGTGTTTGTAGAATTTTATAGCATGTTTTAGTTGCAAGATTATGAGAGTCAAAGTCACTGATTGTTAATCCTTGGTAGATTGATGGACAGGTAGGCCTGGAGAGCTAGGTCTTCTGTTTATGGAATGACTGTTTAAAAACAGAAAAAGAAGAAAGAAAGAAAAAGAAAGGAATGTGGGTTGGGACAGTCTTCTCCTCCCTATTCCTTCTGTGCACTACAGCTGTGAGCTGGTTGAACCACCTCCCATTGAGTGAAAGGGAAGTTTAATCTTAGCAAGTTTCAGTCTTTTACCAAAGTGTGTGCTAACTATGATTGTGGTTTTGATGAAATAGAGTAGAATTGAGCTCAAATCAGCAATTCATTTCAAATACATTCAGAAAACATTTTTTTTAATCCATAGATCCACTAAACTTGTAATAATTGAGAGATTGCTGCTTCTGGCAGAACGCTATGTGATCACAATAGAGGTAAGCCTCTCTTCCTTTTAAAGCAACTTCAGTCATCATGTTACTGGACAAAATGTGTATTTTTGATATGTTTATTAGTGGCACTGTGCATCTGACTTGTTTCACTTATTTTATTTTTTCTGAGGATTTTTACTCTGTTCCACGAACTATTCTACCTCATGGTGCCTCATTTCATGGACATCTTTTAACTCTTAATGTTACTTATGAGTCTACCAAAGATACCTTCACTGTCGAGGTAGGTTTACAATTAACCTCTGTAGCCACTGTCATGGTGTCTTGTTATTTTCATAAGAACAGTCTTCATTGAAGTAGTTGCATGAATGATGATTCTAAAAGCTGTTTGGTAAACAAATTTAGAATAAAGACCTGCAATGAAAGGAAACTATACAGTATAAACAGGTATACAAATAAGTATATAATGTCAGGTGGTGATAAATGTTATAGAGAATAGATAAAAACCAAGCAGGGCCAGCCCATAGAAGGTGATGGCTATGCATGACGTATTTTTTAGGTAAAGATGAACAGGAAAGGTCTCTGAGGCGGTGACACTTGAGCACAAACTTGAGTACAGTGACAGAGTAAGTGATGTTTGCTTGGAAGAGCATCCAGGCAAGGGGAGCAGCAGGCGCAGAGGCCAGCAAGATGGCTGGTGTGGGGAGAGCACAGTGAGGAGGAGGAAGAGTGGAAGACGCTGCCCTGAAAGAAGGACTTGAGATTTTGTTCCATGCATGATATGGGGAGGGAGACAGCGGAGGGGAACCTCACAAGGGCAGGATTCTTGCCTTGGGCTGTCTGCTGTGTTCCCAGCTGCTAGAACAGTGCCCAGTACGTAGTAGATGCTCACTAACGGTAAGTAAATGAGCTCTCTCACAACAGCGTTCTCTTCTGTTTCACAGGCTCATAGCAATGAAACCATAGGGAGTGTCCGATGGAAGATAGCCAAGCAGTTGTGTTGTCCTGTGGATAATATACAGATATTTACAAATGATAGCCTGGTAGGTCTGAATAAGGTCTGAATCATGAACTGATACGATTTGACTGTGTAGCCTGATATGAATAATTTCCTCTTCCTTTCCCTCTCAGTAATTAAGAAATCACTTTTTGCAGCTGACAGTGAATAAAGATCAAAAGCTACTCCACCAGCTGGGCTTTTCTGACGAGCAGGTGCTGACGGTGAAGACCTCTGGCAGTGGGACCCCGTCTGGAAGCTCCGCAGATTCCTCTACCAGCTCCAGCAGCAGCAGCAGTGGGGTTTTTAGTTCTTCCTATGTCATGGAGCAGGTACGAGGTGACAGACTTCACTTTAAAAACAAGAGTTTGACAATCGTTATCTTTTTGCCTTCAGCCCCTCCAGATTTGGATGATTGTGTCCTTTTTTTCTCAGACAAGTACTGACTCTTACGAACTGTATGACAGAGATGTTGGGTTTCAATTAGGAAAAAAAGAATGTATAATTTATCAGTCTTCTAAGTCATAGAACCTTCTGAATCACCAAATCATTCTGCCCGGCCACTCAGTGTTGTCTCACACGTCTCTCTTCATGGATTCATTGATTTTGCTCTCTCTACTGGGTCATCCCATTAGTATTAAAGCGTGTTGTGTTATTTCTGCCATCATAAAAAAAATTCTTTATCCCAGTTCCGCTTTTTGTTTCAGCCCATTCTCTCCTTCCAAATCAGCAAAATTCCTTGAAAGAGTTGCCTAAGCCTGTTGCAACTTCTCTTGTGCTATCCTCTCTTGACCTCTCTCTTGAAAACTCAGACTCTGTTCAAGTTAGCCTGCGCCTCCACCTCTCAATCCTCATCTTCTTGACCTCTCAGTGCAGTTGACACATGTGATCTCCTGCCTTTATAAGACTTTCTTCACTTGGCTTTCAGGCCTCACCTGACTTTGCCCTGCCTGCCTCTCTGCCTGTTCCCTTCTAGTTTGCTTTGCCAGTTCCTCTTTTATCTCCCTGACCTCTCTCTGGAGCAGTTCCCTGGCTCATTTTTTGGACCCTCCTCAGTTCTTGGACTCTACTTCCATATCCTTAGCAATCTTGTCCAGTCTCAAAACTTTGCATATTATATGTACATTGATAACTTCTCAATTTTTATCTTAAGTCTGAAGTTCAGATACATGGATCCATCTACTTACTCAACATCTCTTGTTAAATGTCCCCTGGGCACCCAATCCTAATTTATCCAAAAGTGAGCTCCTGTTTTCCCTTATCCCAACACCTTACCCCACTCTTGACCTCTTCTTCCCACAGTGTTGCTCTGACTTCTAGATGCTTATGCCAAAGTCCTTGGGTCCCTTCTTTCACATGTATATCTGTCAGCAAATCCTTGACTCTACCTTTAATAAACATCCAGGATCCGGCTGCTTTTCTCTACCTCTTCAGCTTCCATACCGGTCTAGGCGGCCGTCGCCCCTCACCTGGAGTAGGTGGTGCCCAAGCTGGCCTCAGGGCTTCAGCTGTGACACCACTTCAGTCTCTCCCCTGTGGGCACCCAGCCCCTGTCTTCCTAATCATAAGTCAGACTGTGCTACTCCTTGGCTCAAATCCTTCAGTGGCTCCTGTTGCACCCAGGATAAGAGCCAGAGTCCTCACTGGGACCCTCAGGGCCTGCCCGATGTGCCCCTCTGGAACCTCTCTGAGGTCATCTCCTATGACCCGACCCTCCCTCACACCCCGCTTGTACTGGCGCCCGTGCTGGTCCTCACCACGGCAGGGCCCGCCCACTGGCTCTTCCCTGTGCCTAGATGTCCTTTCCCGACATGCAGCTGGCCCACCCTCACCCTCTTCAGCTGTTACCCACGTGATGCCTTCTCAGTGAGCCTTTTTGACCAGATGTCTAGATTTTCAACCCTTTCCTACCCCTACACTACTTCTCATTTCCCTTCCCTACTTTATTTTTTTAACATAATATATATTTTATTTATCTTGTTAATCTGTCTCCCCCAACAGAATGTAAGCTCCATGAGAGCAGATTTTTGTCTGTTTTATTCACTGCTGCATCCCTAAACCTAAAGTGGTACCTAGAATGCAATAGGTACTTAGTATTTGAGTAACTTCATGAATCAGTCAGTTTATTTTGTACCTTTTCTCTGTCAGGACTGAGCTTGGCTCCAGGAGTACAGAGCGAAATAAGACTGTTGTGCTCTTTAGGGTTTTACAGGCCACAAAACAAGCTAATGTAAAGTAAAGGTATTTAAAAGATGAGTAGTGGGTTTTTTTCATGATTATTATATGTAGTCCTTTAATTCCAAACTTAAGGTCTTTGTATGACTGTATCTTTTTCACTTACAAAGCATAACCTTGCTATAGATATAGAAGAACTCTTCAGGTTTAGTACAGGTTGAGTATCCCTTAGGATTTTGGCATATTTACATATATATAATGAGACATTTGGGAGATGGGACCCAAGTCCAAACACTGAATTCATTTATGCTTTATACACATCTGTACACATAGCCTGAAAATAATTTTATACAGCATTTTTTAGCAATTTTGTGCATGAAACAGTTTTTGACTTCATTTTGACTCAGGTCAGGTGTGGAATTTTCCACTTGGGGTGTCATGTTGGCACTCACAAAGTTTGGGATTTTTGAGCATTTTGGATTTCAGATTTTTAAGTTAGGGATGCTCAACATATAATAGTATTGTGGGATTTTTTTTGATAAGTAACAAGGATTTAAGAAAGAAATTCCACTCTGTGTTATTATGACAGTTAATTAACAACAAAAATAAAGAACATAGCATTTTCAAGTTTAACATTTTTAAACTATCTCATATTTATCCTACATTTATTAAAAATCTTCCCACATAGGCCAGGCTTACAACTATAATCCCAGCACTGTGGAAGGCTGAGTCAGGAGGATCACTTGAGCTCAGGAGTTGGAGACCAGCCTGAGCAAGAGTGAGACCCTCTCTCTATTTTTAAAATAATATATAAATAAAATAATAAATTTTTTTAAAAAATCTTCCCCTATATAAATACATTGTATTATGGTGTCTGGTTTCTTATCCCTTATAACCAGAAGTAAGTACTTTAATCACATCTGAATCTCTTCTATTCAATTATATCCATTTTGTCTTTTCCGAACTTTAGAAAAAAACATGTAACTTCTGGTTCTTAACTTAAATTACATACATCTGTGTGTTGTGTGTGACTGTGCATACATAAGTATACTACTTTACCTTTGCTTTCACCTCACTGTGTTTGCTCCAGATGAGCTAGGATTAGCCCCCATTGCTGCCCATTCTTCACTTTGTTCCTTACACGTGCCCTTTGTTTGACCTCTCTGCCGCTGCCAGCTTGGCACCCTGGCCCTTTCACCAGCAGGGAGGAGGGAGACCAGGTACACATGCTGGAAGGCAGCGAGCCCTCCCTCTCATACGCTCCCACGGGGCTGCGTCAGGCCAGATGAGCACTGTGGCCCCTTGAGCTTCGTAGTGGGCAGCCTTTCAGAACTAGTATTTTATTGATTGTAAGTTTGACTAGGAAAGAAGATTCTTTTTGTAAACTTGCATTTGTGTTCCACTTCACCCCCTCAGGAGAAGTCCCTCCCCGGCGTTGTGATGGCTCTAGTGTGCAACGTGTTTGACATGCTTTACCAGCTTGCCAACCTGGAGGAGCCGAGGTAAACATGAACACTGTGAGGCTTGAAAGAAAATTAAGGTTTGGGGACCGAGTAACTATTCTCTTGAAATATATTCTACTTTATACATTCTACTAAATGACTTTGTTACTAAACTATGGCTTATGTGAAAAAAAATTGTATTTGAAAAATTTCAGGATAACTCTCAGAGTACGAAAGCTTCTGCTCTTGATACCCACGGATCCGGCCATTCAGGAAGCCCTGGATCAACTAGATTCTTTGGGAAGAAAGGTATGAGTATCGTTGATATTTATTCAACTAGCATGGGAGTTTTATGTCATAATTCAGTGACAGTGCAACCTGGAAATCACATTAAGGCTTTATGATATATCTTTTCCATAGCCTATTTTCTTCTTTTGAAAAATACCTTTGCCATACATAAGTGGAGATCAGAACTTCATGTTGGCTTTTATAGTATCTATATAGAATCAGTAATTACAGCAAATGTTAGAATTGGAAAAGCCTCTACTACCTCCCCTCCCACTCCCCCTTGTTACACACATGTGAGGAAGCCAAGGCCTGAAGAGACAAAGTTACTTGTTCAGAATCAGACTCTAGTTCTGCTTCAGTTGAGATGTTTTTCTTCAATCATGCTGCTTCCCTGAATCTGATTATTGCATATGTCTGAGCTACTTATATAAATGGATTATCATTTAATTTTTTTCACAAATGATTTTCAAAGTTCATTTAATTTAATTTTTAGAAGATGCTCCTTAAGAGATTTCTATATAGTGAAATTGTGTTTTATCTATAATACTGTTTAATGATGTTCTCAGAATAAATTCATTTAGAGAAAGTTCTTAGAATTAAGTTTTGTATTTCATATTTTAGTGGTTGAAATTTAGCTCAGCTCAGTCATATCATTTACGGCTTATATATTAATTTGAGGAAGAAGAGAGCTAATGTAATTATAAAACATTATCACTAATAATAGCTTTTAAAAAATTCTCAAGATTACCACTTCAGCAATCTTACAATTTCCTTATCAATAGTTAGAAGTACAAATTTTAAACACAGAAGCAAATTAAAATGACCTAGCTAGGATTGCTTAGAACTGTAGTCCCCAGTCCCTGGGCTGTGGACCAGTACCGGTCCGTGGCCTGTTCGGAACCAGGCTGCACAGCAGGAGGCGAGCTGCAGGCCAGGGCGTGCAGCTTCATCTGTATTTATAGGCTCTCCCTGAGCTCAGCCTTCCCCCGAACCCCTAGCCCCCATTCGTGGAAAACTTGTCTTCTGTGAAACCAGTCCCTGGTGCCAAAAAAAGTTGGGGACTGCTGGCTTAGAATACTTCTCAAAAGCATTCATGTAGTATTTGAATATCGTTTAACATTTAAAATTTATATGATGAAGTTTGATGTTTTGTTAATTATCACAGAGTGATGCACTTTTATGAAGTTAATTTGTAGAAAATTTCATTTCTTTAGTATTGAAGAGGAAAAAAATAGTAGAATATGTGCTGAGATTTGTTTCTCTATAATTTGTGCTTTGAAGATATGTATTTCTTTTTTCATTCTTTTAAACTTAGAAAACATTGCTGTCTGAATCAAGCTCTCAGTCTTCAAAATCTCCGTCTCTGTCTTCAAAGCAACAGCACCAGCCGAGTGCCAGTTCAATTTTAGAAAGTCTGTTTCGATCTTTTGCTCCGGGAATGTCCACCTTCAGAGTGCTTTACAACTTAGAAGTAAGAAACCTAATTTCTTTTCATTTCATTTTGACAGTTCCATTTTGGTTTATAGATTCGTGCTTTTAGATGCCAGAAACAAGTAAACAGGGTTCTATTATTATGGAAAGATCTGTTAGAAGATTGGTTTTTAAAAAACAGAATATAATTTAAAACTTTTTGCCTTTGAAAACGCTTGATTTTTTTCAATTTATCCCTATAGATGTTGTTACACTTGCAAAATAGCATCTAATAAATAGTTAGGAAACACGATGTATTAAAATGTGTCCTTACCATCCTTTAAAAGTTTTGCAAATCTATAAAAATGAATTATTAATCCTCAGCATTCTTGATTGCAACTATTGTAATTTATTGGTGTTAATGAAGCCTTATAAGGAGTTTATCGGGGGGCACATTAATATTATTATTTCAAGGTTAAAAAAATGGTATTGAAAGAACTAAAGCTAAAGGTTATTATTGTCTTAATCCATTTAGGCTGCTATAATAAAGTATCATAGAAAGCATTTATTTCTCAGAGTTCTGGAAGCTGGGGACTCTAAGATCAAGAAGCCAGCAGATTCCTGTCAGGTGTTGGCTGGCTTCCTGGTGCATGGATGGCGATCTTCTCATTGTGTCCTCACTTTGAAAATATGAATTTCAGTGGGACACAAACATTCAATCAATTCTAACGACCTCCCCCCAAATAGCTTTAAACTAATAGATTGAGTTCAAGAGACACTAAATTGTTTACTATCTGTAAGTCATTGTGGTACTTAAGGAATCAGATCTGAAAAGACAAGATATTTACTCCAAGATGTTACAAATGAGACATAGGAGATGCTGGATGTACTGCAAAGCATAAACAAACCACTGTTAGAAAGTTAACGAGGAAACAGTTTTACTTTTGGAAACTGATAGGTCAGGTCCCTGTGCCACATTAAGTCTGGAGAAAATACAGCCCTGAGTGATTTTGCTTTGTCCTGGGAAGGTATATCCAGGCAGTTATTCACGAAAGAATCAATATCAATGCCTAAGCACTGTAATTATTGTGTCATGTTTCTTGAATACACAAAGGTCATAATTGTTAAGAAAGTACCTGCATTTTTTCCCAAGTTTTATTTCATCTGACAATCTAATTTGGTGTATATAATTATATTCACTCATTTTCATACTCTACTTATTGCTTGTGTGCTCAAGATATAATAACATTTTATATTTGCTTTAATGTAATCAGTCATTCTTGTGAAGGGATGTGTTGGGTTCAAAGGAAAATATATTTAGCCAATATTTTTAAAATAAATCATGTTATTATTTAGTATGGACATTTGAAAATATGTACAATACTCCAAAACAGAAAATTGCCTAGAAATTTTTGGCCAATTTAAGCTTATAAAATTTGCATCTTGAATTTGCTGCCAGATTTGTTGTTTGCTTTTGAATGATTATCTCAAGAAACTTAAAGTGTAATTCTTAACACCCATGTTCGAGAGCACCTAGAAAAACAGAATGGTCCAACAGTTTGTCTAGCTTGTCATCAACTACCTAAATTACATTATCTTAAAGCTGAAGCACTACGGTAGTGAAATATCTCCAATATAATTTTAGGACTTCTGAGTAACCGTGAATTCCTTTGATAGGTTGTATTTTAGATACACAAAATATTTGAAAAACCTAACCCTCCCCAAAGCACCTATTTTTGCTGTCACCTGAAAGGTTAATTTCTTTGCATTTTGCTCATTAACTTATGTTTGCCCACTAGGAAACTTCAAAGTGGGTATTCCAAATACCCATTTCTCAGAAGAAACCTGACGTCTTCACTAAATTGTCCATAGAGAATGGGAGTGTGTGCCTGTAGATGGAGAGCTGTACACATTGAGAAGGCTTGGAAGCGCAGGGCCCCCATCCCCTGTGTAGTGCTCAGCACCCAAGGCTGCTGCGCCTGTGTCCCCAAGAGCAACCGAGGAAGAAAGCAGTTTTAATAAAAATCCCACATTAGCTGTCTAAACCCATAAAACTCATAGGTTCCTGGAAGCAGATTTTAGAATGGAAGAGTATCTTGAGCTACTTCTAGTTTAAAACTAAGGCAATAAGAGTTTCAAACTTTTTAAGTCATAACAACTAAATAAGCAATTGTTTACTGAATACTTGTTTTATGCCAGTGCTTGCTCTAAGTACCTTAAGCTTATATTATTTTACTTAATCCAGTGGACTCTCTGGTAAAGGTAATACAAGCCTCATTTAGCTGAGAAAAGTTAGGCAAAGGGAAAATTAGGGCCAGACGTGGTGGCTCATGCCTATATTCCCAGCACTTTGGGAGGCCATGGTGAGGGAATCTCTTGAGGCCAGGAGTTCTAGACCAGCCTGGGCAACAGAGCAAGACCCTGTCTCTACCAAAAAAAAAAAAAAAAAGCAGAGGTGGGGAGTGGTGACAGGAATTACATGCCTAAAGAGTCTCAGCTATTAGGTGGTAAAACTAAAGTGTGAACTACATATATACTCTTATACTGTAGTATGTTTACGTGAAATTCTGTCCAACCAAAATATTCAGTTAAACTCTTCTTTACGTAGATACTGCAGTATCATAGAAGGGGCATGGGTATTCGAGTGAGACACATCTGGATTTGAATTCTAACCATGTGACCTTGAGTGGAGGTCACTTAATCTCCCGGGTGTCAGTCCCCTCACCTATAGAGTAAAATATATATGCCATACTTTGTAGATGCTCAATAAATAGGAGTTAGAGTCATTATTGGGGAACTCTTCCAAGATTTTTAATATATGCGCAATTTCATAAAACTTTGGTTTATATACTTTTAAAAGAATATACCTAGCATATCACATAAAGTTAGCCATTCTTATCTAAGCCTGCTGGCCTGAGACTTTCACATTTGCCAGTTTCATGAAAAGAACACACCAGCTTTCTTTAGAACAGAAAGATTTTTCTTCCTAAGTAAATAGAATATGGAAAATGTGATTATTTTAATTGTGAAACATCAGTCTTCATATACTTGTGGAAGGAGGAACAGCATACATCGTTTAAGGAGATTCTAACTCGATTTGTCTGAATGTTTTATTTGGTAAAGGAGTAATTTCTGCTGAAAATGTTGGGATGATTAGTTGTGCTTATCTGTTTCCTAGGTTCTAAGCTCCAAACTCATGCCCACAGCCGACGATGACATGGCAAGAAGCTGTGCCAAATCCTTCTGTGAGAACTTCCTCAAAGCAGGAGGTTTGAGGTTAGTGTTTCCGTATAATGTTACGTGAGTTGAAGAAAATGAAGATAGTTATTTTAGTTAATTTCTCATTCAAAGCCTTGCTTGTTCCTTCATGGTATTGAAACGTTATGAGGGTTATGATAAGAAGAAATGATGTTTGAGGCCTTTAGAATGTTTTAATTCATTTTGTAACTTTTGATTATCTGAAAAACTTGCAGAAGTGCATCTCTTTTCCCTCTGGTATGGGGGAAATTCTCAAAAATAGTAGAGGTGAGGTGAGTCCTGCATCAGTTAGAAATAAGGTAAATTTGATTCCCTGTAAATCCATCTTGTGTAAGGCATTAGTGCTGAGGGTGCACAGGTGAGTTAAATATTATCCCTGCCCTTGATAGGCTGTGGTTTAACCAAGAATAACAAACGGCCAGGTAACCATACTGTCAGTATTAAAACCAGCATATAAAAAGTGCTTGGGAAGGGTGAGAAAGTAGTGGTAAGCTGGTTAAATTTGCTTGGGGTCATAGGTTAGGAAGTACTTCCCAGAAAATGACCTTTGAGCTGGGACTTGAGAAACGAGTAGAAATCCCCTAGTTCTGTAAGGAGGGAAAGGACACTCCGAGCCGGGGTGGAGGCAGGGGTGAGTGAAAACACGAACGTTTCTTGGGAACTACCGTGGCCTGGGGAGGCTAGAGCAAAGGATGAAGGAGACAAATATGTAAAGAAAGGTCACATTGAGGAATTGGAACATTATCTTGCAGTCCACGGAAAAACAGGCAGTTTCTAAGCTAAGACTTACCTGGAACAATTGCACTGGCAGCAGAGGAGAAGGTGAACCCAAGTGGGGGGGACGGGAGGGCGGGAGCAATGCTAAGAGCTGCAGCAGTGGCCCACAAGGGGTGGTGTGTCTGTGGCAGAATGGCATTTATAAGGCAAAATAGGCAAGTCTTCATGACGAGTTAGACAGACGGTAGGGACATTTATAAAATGGCCTGTGGTTCCTAGCTTGGGAGGGAGGCTAAGTGGTGAGAGGTCAGTCAATATGGGAAGTAAACGCAGGGAGGAGGAGGCAGAGGAAGGTGAGTCCCGTGAAGTGGGTGGTTTGGATGTGGTGCTCAGGGGCAAGGGGGAGAATGGCTTAGAGATTTGGGACTGTGTAAGTAACACCATCGGGGCGGCACCCAGCTGTCACAGAGTTGAGTGCCGAGTGTCAAGTGGGAAGGCAGGATCAGTACGTACAAGTCTCTGCTTTCAGAAGAGTGAGGGAAAAAAGGGGGGACAGGAGGTGGAGGGGAGAATAACTGTGAGGGGAAAGTTGCTTTTCTGTTTTGATTTTACCTTGTAGAAGACTTGGTTCTCTTTATAGGCTGACGGGAAGGGGTCACTGAAGGAGAAAAGAATAAAGATAAAAGAAAAAAGGGATAATTGATGAGGCTAAGTTGTACTGCAGCTGAGAGGAGGTGTGCTGTGGACGGAGGAAGGATGCCACTTCCCCCGGGCAAGGAGGGAGTGGGGGCTGACAGGAAGCGGGAAGCAGTTCCTGTGGACTGGCAGGGAGAGGAGAGATACCGGGGACGGGAAACGGAATGAGGGCGGAAAGGACTCCCCCACAGTGTGGAAGGTCTGGCAGACATGCAATTTTATTCTTTGCTCAACACTGTCGAGGTGTTCCTCTCAAAACTCCTTTCAGATCACTCAGCCGTTTACAGGGCTGTGATAATAAAGGCATTTTACTTTTGGTTTAGTTGTTCATGTCAGTTAATTCACATACCAGTCATTGCTGTAAGCACTGGGAACAGAGCAGTGAATAGATTAGACCAAAGTCTACGTCCCCATTAAGCTTCCAGTCTAGAGTGGTAGACAAACAGCGGATAAGTAGAAGTATATGTCAGATGGTGATGGGAGCTGTCAGAAAAATAAAAGGGGAAAGCGGGGATGGAGAGGGCAGTGATTTTCAGCAGGGAGATGGGGAAAAGCTGCTCTGGTGGGGTGACATTTAACAAAGACCTCAGGGAGGTGAGGGGGCACGACCTGGGGTAAGCTTTCTAGAGGAACCGCCAGCAGAGACCCCAGGGGCCACCTGTGTGGTGCCTGCAGAGACCCCAGGGGCCACCTGCGTGGTGCCTGCGGAGACCCCAGGAGCCCAATGTGTTTGGGGCAGAGTGAGCGAGGCAGAGGTGGGGTCAGGTAGGACTTAGAAGCTGCGTGAAGACTGCCATTTTCTGTGTAGGGAGTAGGAAGCCACTGAAGGAGTTTGTGCAGAGGAGGGCCGTGATCTGACCTGTGTCTTTAGAGGATCGATCTGGTTGATCTTCTGAGAATAGATTTGGGGGGTGGAAGGTCAAAAGTAGAAGCGGGGAGAACAGGAACGTTTTGTAGTAATACAGGGTGTCATGGATGTGAAAAACAGGCTTGATTGACTGCGTCAGTTCTGGGTGTAGTTTTGAATTGCTAGTTCTGCTAGTTGGTACCAAGGTTGCAGTTGTTCCTTGAACTCAAGCCAGAGTTGGTGAGAAGGGGAACTCTCTGAACTCTGTCTTGGGTACTAAGACAGAAGTCTCATGCTAAGACAGTAGTCGCATCCAAATGGACCTAGAGAGTGACAGGTATCGTAGAAAATGATTGTGATAGAAATACGTGTGGTCCGTTTATATGTAAGAATCTTGTAGAAACTCTATGTAATTGATAACATTTATGAGCAATTACATTACTGTACTTATAGAAAACTTCCTGTGAAAGAAATAAGAAAGTCTTTAATATCTGCCTTTTTTCTTTTCTTTTCTTTGAAGTTTGGTTGTGAATGTCATGCAGAGGGATTCCATCCCATCAGAAGTAGACTATGAAACAAGGCAGGGTGTTTATTCTATCTGCCTACAACTTGCAAGGTATGTAAATATATTGCCTTAGTCTTATAAGGAGATGCTTGACTTTGTTTTTTTCCCAAAATCGTATCATTTTAAATAGTACAAAATGATCTTGAATAAGTCTAGCTTTTTGTTTTCCAGATTTTTACTTGTTGGACAAACAATGCCCACGTTATTAGATGAAGATCTCGCCAAAGATGGAATTGAAGCACTTTCTTCTCGCCCGTTCCGAAATGTTAGCCGGCAGACAAGCAGACAGATGTCCTTATGTGGTACCCCAGAAAAGTCATCGTACCGACAGTTGTCAGTATCTGACAGGTCTTCTATTAGGGTTGAGGAAATCATCCCTGCTGCTCGGGTTGCAATACAAGTAAGTGATTTGTGCATTCAAGAATTATTAAGTACCTCTTACTTAAGTACCTCTCTTGGGTAGGGGGGCTATGTGGGTATAAAAATGATTAAGACATGAAGATTGCCTTCAAGAAATTTATGGTAACTAAGAAAGAGACCACTACTGCAGAAATGACTATAATTCTAGGTAGAAAGTATCAAGTGCTGTAAAACTACAAAGGCAAAACCTTTTGTGGGCTTTCAAAGTAAATAGAATAATTTCCTTCACCTATAGCTATCATAGATGATTTTATGTTGGAGGTGGCATTTGAGCTAGGCCTTGAAGAATACATAGGGATTAGATATATAGAGGTAAGTACTTAGAAAGTAGGAGAGAGGAAGTTTGTTAAAGCGAAGAGGTGAGCATGTGCAAAGCTAGAGACAAAACCAGAGCTTATATGGGAGGTCACGAGGTAGTTCATGTAGACCAAAATACAGTATATGGGAAAGGTAAAAACAAAATTGGCAAAGGGTAGTTTGAAGCCACAGCATAGAGATCAGAGTCTGTGTTTTACAGATAAGAGATAGATATTGAAAGTCTTTGAACAGTCTGATCTCATGGAAAAGGCTGTCCTTCGGAATGGTCTTGGAGGGAAAAGAAGCTCACAAAGTTGGGATCAGTAAGAAGCTTACAGAGGTCAGTGGCATGGGTTTAAGTACTACCTTTTCTCATCACAATCTTTCCATACTTCTTTAGACAATGGAAGTAAGTGATTTCACTTCTACCGTGGCTTGTTTCATGAGATTGTCATGGGCTGCGGCTGCAGGACGGCTTGACCTGGTTGGGAGTAGCCAGCCAATTAAAGAAAGTAATTCCCTGTTTCCTGCTGGAATTCGAAACAGACTCAGCAGTTCAGGTACTGATTTAAAAAAGGGACTGTAATTAGAACATTGGGCAAGAAATAACTGTAAGAATTATCTTCGTGTAGGTTTATCAGAGTCACAAAGGGAGAGAGCCTTTTCTTATGCTTTTGAGCATGAATAAAAATACTTTGAGCTAAACACTTAATATTTGTGTACATTACTGTATGTATGCCATACTTCATTTTAAAAAAAAGCATTTGCAAACGCATAGAGTAAATGGGGAAACTTAATCAAGTAATTTTTAGCATAGCTGAGTGTAAGAGTGTCATGAAGCTGTTAATTGTGGCTGTAATACAATCTCATCCAGAATACTGACGTGGAAAACAGTTCTTTTCTTGGTTTGGCAGGTTATTTTCAATTAGGCCTTTTTTATATACTATATTTCTCAGCTTTGTCTGGTTTTCCTGCTCAATCAGTGTGTTTATCAATACCTCAATAATAAAGTTTTTAAAATTATGACATACAGTAATGTGCAGGCAGTAAAAGTGTATGGGATTTTTAGGATATTTGTATGCATATAACCCATCTAGATCAAGTTACAAGATGTGGAATATTTCTAATATCCCAGGAAGGCTTCCTGATGCCACTATGCACTATTCTTATTCCTATCACTTGAAATTAGTTTTGCCTTGTGAACACATTTTGAGTGCCTGCAGATATGTTCTAGGGACAAAACAGGGTATTTCAAATACAGTGATTAAATTTCTTTTGTTTCTTAGGCTGAAGTGTTTTATTGAAATATTTAATGTCATGTGAGGATTCTGGGACATATATTAAAAGGATATTAAAATAGAGCACATTTCCTGTAGGATGCACAGTAAAGTTCTGCTTGCCTGTTTTCAGGAAGCAATTGCAGCTCTGGAAGTGAAGGAGAGCCAGTAGCCCTACATGCAGGAATCTGTGTTCGACAACAGTCTGTGTCCACCAAAGACTCACTGATTGCTGGAGAGGCTTTGTCTCTTCTTGTTACGTGCCTACAGCTTCGGAGCCAGCAACTGGGTATGCAGGAGGCTTGTTTGTGATTAATCTCTTTATGGAAAGACCAGGTTTCTGTTAGGAATTATTTATGTTTCTCCTAGATAAGGTCCTATTTATAGAAATGAAAAGGGGAAAAGTTGGCATGTGGAGTAGTTAAGAATAATGCTGGAATAGTTCATTCTGAAGAAGTGTTCATTGAGCACCTTTGGTATACAAGGTTCCTCAGTAGTTGTTGCCAGGGCAATATGTCTGCACTCCAGGAGTTTTCTGTCTAATTGGGGAAATAACCTAAGTTATAGTGAATTATCTGTCAATTCCTGATAAAGACTCCAATCTTAAAAATGGTGAAACTTGGCCAGCCACAGTGGCTCACCACTATAATCTTAGCAATTTGGGAGGCCAAGATGGGAGGATCACTTGAGCCCAGGGGTCTGAGGTTTCAGTGAGCTATGATAACACCACTGCATTCCAGCCTGGGTGGCAGAGCAAGGCCCTGTCATTAAAAACAAATTGTGAAACTTAAGATTTGCCCTTTTGTCTTTATTGCTGGCTTTGGTGGTCTTTCTTGGTGATCTCGTCTTGTTTCGCATCTTTATATTGACAACACCTAAATTTGGGTCTTGGCCTGACATCTCCACTTGGATATCAGATAGACAGCCCCAACTTCGCGTACCCAGACTAAACTCTTAATCTTGCCCATGTCACCCAAGAGTTTTCTCAACTTATTTCAAGGCAGTTTCATTCTTCCATTCACTGTGGCCAGAAACCTTAGATTCATCCTTGATATCTTTTTTTACACCGTACTTCTACTCTGTCAGCACATCCTTATTAAAACTCTGTCTAGATTGCACCCTTTAGTGTCCTCCTCACTGTTAGTACCCTCTGAGGGCCTTGATTTCCACCTGGGTTGCAGCAGTAGCGCGCCCTAACCAATCTCCCTCTCCCACCTTTGCAGTCTATTCTCCACGCAGTGAAGAGGGCACTTGCTAAATTGTAAGTCAGATAGTGTCACTCCTCTTTCAGAACCTTCCAGGGGTTTCTCAGTTCACCCAGAGGTAAAAGCCACATCTTCTTTAAGCCCTCAAGGCTGACACAGTCCACCCTGTGACACTCCTGTGCATTCACCTTGCCCTGCACTCCCCCTCACTCACTGTGCTTCAGCTACCTGGCCTCCTTGCTGATCCCCCAACACTAAGACACATTCCTGCCCCAGGGCCTTTGCACTGGCTGTTCCCTCCTTCTGGTACATTCTTTCCCCATTTCTCCACATGGATCTCTCTTACTCGTCTCCTACAAGTCTCTGCTCAAATGTCATCTTCTTAGTGAGATGTTCCCTGACCACCTTTTTAAAAAAATTACAACCCTTCCCTTGCCCCAGCACTACCCAAACCTCTAACCTTATTGTTTTCCATATCATTTATCACTTTATAACACACAATATAATCCACTTATTTATAATTTTTATTGTCATCATCCCCTCCCCAACTAGACTGTAAGCTCCATGAGGACAGAAACTGTTGTCCATTTTGCTCTCTGCCAAATCTTCAGCACTCAAACACTGTCTAGTATGTAGTAGGCCCTCAACGAATAAATATTCAGAAATGAAGTCTTAGCAATTCCACTTGTAAAAAGTATACCAACACAGAGGAGCCCTACTCTTAGCTATTGACTTAGTTTGACTTTACTAGAATTGTTTGTTTTAGAGCTATTTTCAAATCAAGATGAAAAAAAATTATAGCTTCCTTCCAAGCTTTCATCTATTATTGTTTACAAGTTTATTTTAGGGCACATTTTATGGTTTGTAAGTATTGATAGTTTATCAAGGCAAGACATAGTTATTCTGTAACTGGCATTGCAAGGCGTCGTGCTGAAATAAGAGGATGGAGATCCTCTTATTTCAAAAATGATGGAGACACGGTTCCTTCTCTTGAGCGCCTTAAAATTTCAGGGGGCGAATGGCAGAAATAGAAGCAGTTATAGAAGATCCTGAATTCTGATTCCATGTAGGAGGGATGAATTTTCTGCTTAAGTTGAGTTTAAGAAATTAATCGAAATTTTCAAAATCTCAAAAATGCATTGCCTAACTTAGTTCCCCCCACCCCTAATTCTCTTTATTCTTATTATTAGCATCTTTCTATAACTTGCCCTGTGTCGCTGATTTTATCATTGACATTCTGCTTGGATCACCAAGTGCTGAGGTAAGGATTTCTTGCATTTCTTACAAGAACTCCTTTGGTCCTGTTGTGTTGTGGGTTCTCCTGGATACCTGTGACATTGTGGGGAGTAAGGGAGTGGCTCTTAGTCCTCTCGGGGATTTGTGCAAAGGGGCTGCAGACCATGAAAGGAAAGTGACCATTTGGACTATACTGCTTTCCCTTCCAATACCTCCTCCATATTCCACCAAAAATTATGAGACTGGCGTTACAATTAATTTCTATTTGTTTATAACAAACAGAAAGTTACAGCCCATGTTCGGCGTAAATAGTTTGCAAGGGCAGCTGGCATTAAGCATCAACATGTTAGATTCAGGAAAGACCAACTTCAAGCCATGAACTTTCAATAGATTTTATAATTCTGACTTCCTTACATGACCTTGAGGAAACACTTTCTTATTTTCATTTATGTTACATTATAAACGTATTGATTAGAGTAGAATAATTTGGAAAATTAGTTCCCAGACCACACTTGTTTTTAATTAGCCCTAGTATTTTTCAGTGGAAACTTTACCACTACAAATTGAAACACTCATACTTTATAGTATCTCTCAGTAACTTGAGTGAATAAAGAATGTAGCCTTTAGAAGAAAATCACTTTTTAAGTTGGCTCTAAATCTGTGGTCCCCATCCCCCAGGCTGCAGACTGGTACCAGTCTGTGGCCTGTTAGGGACCAGGCTGCATAGCTCCGCCCCTACGCTGCCCCCCACCCCATCCTTGGAAAAATTGTCTTCCATGAAATCGGTCCCTGGTACCAAAAAGGTTGGGGACTACTGCTGTGTAAATGTTGGTTGTTATATGTCCTTTGCCACTAATCATGTGATTTCAGATTCGCCGGGTTGCCTGTGATCAACTGTATACTCTTAGCCAGACGGACACTTCAGCACATCCAGATGTACAGAAGCCAAATCAGTTTCTTCTAGGCGTGATTCTCACAGCTCAGCTGCCTCTCTGGTCCCCAACTAGTATTATGAGAGGAGTCAATCAGAGGTACGTAATAAAAATGAGGACACTCAGGTTATACAGAGAGAAAGGATAAATGATAATTTGCATACTGCTCCCCTAAAGTCCACAGAACATTATTGAGATGATAAAAGACTTTCTCCTTTCTTCTTCTAACATTTGGACCCTGAAAGAGGGCGTTTGTGTTTTTCTCCCCATTCAGGGCAGGAGAGTTAAATGAAACACACCCAAGATTTCTTCTCCATTGTCCCCAATTCCTGCTCTACCCCATCCAGTTCACCTACCCCAGACACAAAAAGGGGCTCACCTGGTTGGTGAGAGCCCAGAATTATTTGAGCCAGGCCACACTGATCCTATCTTCTTACGCGTCACTTTCTCAGCTCAGGTATTTCGCAGCTCCATGTCTAGAGGTAGCTGGGGTATCCTCCTAGCTTGCTTTCTGTTTCCTGCTCTAAATCTTTTAGTCTTTCACCACTGAGCTGTTAGCTGAGGGTTTTTCACATATGGCTTTTATTATGTTGAGGTAGTTTACTTCTGTTCCTAGTTTATTAAGTGTTTTTATCATGAAAGGGTGTTAAATTTCATCAAATGCCTTTTCTCATTTTTTTTCCTTCTTTCTGTTACTGTGGTATTACATTGAATTTCATATCTTGGACCATACTTGCATTCCAGGAGTCAGTCTCACTCGTTCATGGTGTATGATCCTGTAAATGTACTGCTAAATTTAGTTTGTGCTAGTGTTTTGTTGAGGATGTTTGCATCAGCATGTATATATAGTTTTCTTGTGATATCTTTGGCTTTGGTAGTAGGGTAATGCTGCCCTTATAGAATGAGTTAGAAAGCTCTTCAATATTTTTGAAGAGTTTGAGAAGGACTGGTGTTAATTCTTCTTTAAATGTTGGGTTGAATTCACCAGTGAAGCCACCTGATCCAGGGCTTTTCTTTGTTGGGAAGTTTTTGATTACTGGTCTGCTCTGATTTCTATTGTATAGTTATTCTTTTCTATTTCTTCCTGGTTCCATCTTGGCAGGTTTTGTGTTTCTAGGAATTTGTCCATTATATCTAGATTATCCAATTTGTTGGCATCAGTTGCTTATGGCACTCTTTCAATGTCTTTTTTATTTCTGTAAAACTGGTAGTACTGTTCCCACTTTCATTTCTGAATTTAGGAAAGAAATGAGTGTAGTCTTACCCCTTTTTTCTTAGTCTAGCTAAAGGTTTGTCAGTTTTGTTGATCAAAGAACCAAACTTTGGTTTTATTGATTGTTTTGTTTTCATTGATTTTTTTTTTTGGATTGCATTCTCTATTTTACTTATTTCCATTCTCATTTTTATTATTTACTTCCTTCTGATAGCTTTGAGTTTAGTTTATTCTTTTTCTAATTCCTTAAGGTGTAATGATAGGTTGTTGATTAGATATCTTTTTTGTTTTTTAATACAAGCATTTATAGCTATAAATTTCCCTCTCGTAGCACAGCTTTCGATGTATCCTGTAACTTTTGGTATGTTGTGTTTTCATTTTCATTTGTCTCAACATATGTTGTAATTTCTTCTTTGATCCATCCTTGACTTTTTAAAATATGTTTGTTTTCTAGATATAAGATGTATAATCCATGGAATTTTCTTTAATTGAGTTATCATTTTATCTGTTGTTTACAAGTCTTCGTTACAGGATTAAATGTGTGTATCAGTATTTGTTATATTCTCATGCACTTTCTAATACATGGAGATTCCTGGCCCACGTATTTAAGACTCTACATAAGTAATATTTTGAAGCATTTAACCTTCTGTTTTAACATTCCAAATGCCTAAATAAGGAAAAAGTCAAGATTTTGGTTTCTGAGGCAAGATTGTTGTGGGTGACTGACTTACAAATACTAAAAATTTAGTCAAAACGTACAGTTATGTTGCAGTTTACCGTCAAGATATAACCTGAATTAGACATTAGCTCTGTATTCCTGGTAATGAAAAATAATTCTTTAATGGTATAAATCCAAATTTCAGAGAATGGTTTTCCCTTAGTAAATATCTGAATTAAAAGCTACAGAAATATCTTTTTCTGCCCTCTTACAATTTTTACTTTAGAATTCCAAAATTTTCCTAAATAGATGATCCTTGTATTTGAAAGACCAATGAGTATTTAGTTGAAATGTTTAAGCCATTGTTTAAGAAGTTATTAATAAAACCGTTGTGCATGTCATTGTAAGAGTCAGTTTAATATAAATAAATTTTAAGAGTTTGATTTTGTATTAAGTTTCTCTAAACTTTGGGAAAGAAGCAGAAAGTATTAGATGATGTTTTTGACATATATTCTCAAAGAATCTCTTTTAAAAGTATGCATGTAGATATTTAATTTTACATAGGACTGAATCCTTAATTATGTGTTTGCATAATTTTGAAAATTACATCTCACATCTTTTTTTAAAGCCCAAGTTGGGTACATATTTCCCCTTAATAGTAATGATGATGATAACAGCAATTACATGGGCTAACTATGTGCCACATAACATACTAAAGTCTTTACATGTATCTATATTTTAATCCTCATGATAGTAAGAGTTTGGCAGTTTTCTTAGGTTTATTTTCAAAAGCCATAATTCTTGGTTCATTATATAGTCTCATCATTAGTCCATGCTTGAGTCTTTTATATAAGTTTGTATATATGCATGCATTTCTATTTTGAATACTATAATAACCATTTTAGAGATTAGAAAATTGAGAGAAGTGAAATAAGTTGTCTGTAGGATATGCAACTATATGTAGTGGAGCCAGGATTAAAACCAATGTCTGTCTGATTCTAAAACCTGTGCTGTTAACTACTGTAATTGCAGAAAAAGCTTCCTTTATCATCCTACATAAAATAATTTCCCTGTCTCTTTCTCTTCTTACGCTCCTTTATTTTTTTCTTAGTGCTTATCACCACTTGACATAGGTATATACTTTTTATTTGTCATCTGTCTCCTTTGTTCTTTTGTTCACTGTTCCATGAAAACAGTTCCAGGCATTTGGTAGATGCTTAGTAGGTATTGGTTGATATTTAAATGAATGAATGTGATAAGTGTACTATGTATGCAATCAGTGCATATATTATTTAAAATGTGATAGATATAGTAAGTTGCCTTCTCTTTACACTATTATTCCTGTACTCTATCTGCATTAGTAAAATCATTAATGTGTTTTTTACAAAAATATAGAATTTGAATTAATAGAAAAATTGTTATTTTATGCTAAGAAAAATTATCTTGCTTAATTTTTTTTTATGAACTTGTTCTTACAGGGAAAATGTTTTTTATTTTCAAATCAGACTCTTTAATAACTGAAACCTTTCTGGTTTTTTAGACTATTATCTCAATGTATGGAGTATTTTGATTTGAGGTGCCAATTATTAGATGATCTAACAAGTAAGTAAATGTTTAATTTTGATTTGTGGGGAGAAGGGGATGGGAAGGAGTAGAAGAGAAAGCCAAATGGATGTTTCTAAAACTGATATGTAAATCAGATATAAATGAAATTGTAATTATAGTTTGAAGTTGAATTTTGTTTACTTAAAAATAGCGTGTAAATCCATGTACCAATGAGCTCTTCTTCTATTATATACCCAATTGTTAATGTGTTCAGAAGATTTGTTGATTTTAAAAATTGTCAAAGACTCGTGTTTAATTATACGAACACAGAGCTGTTGTAAAGGGTCTTCTCTAGTGCAGTCTATTCTGACGATTTTTAAAGGTTGATCATCGAAGGAAAGAGGGACTTTCTTTTGAGGCATGTTGACAGTGATAAAAGTCAGGTAATTACTATCAGGCAATTTAAGTATCATTGTGTTAAAAGTTCTCTTGTTAGCGTGCTGAGATTTTAATCTCTGTACTTGCCCTTAAATAATGCAAATACAGGCAGCGAGGTGGCTCACGCCTGTAATCCTAGCACTCTGGGAGGCTCAGGCGGGCGGATTACTCGAGGTCAGGAGTTCAAAAACCAGCCTGAGCAAGAGCGAGACCCTGTCTCTAAAAAAAAAAATAATAATAATAATAATGCAAATGCATGTTGGAATGCTCTGTAAATTTTCAGATCAATAGTTTGTTATTCATAATTTATTTCCTGTACTTTATACAAAGAATTTGCTTCAGCTTATAGGAAATTAATAAAATAAAAATCAGGATCAACAAAATTTTTTTTTTTTTTGAGACAGAGTCTCGCTTTGTTGCCCAGGCTAGAGTGAGTGCCATGGCGTCAGCCTAGCTCACAGCAACCTCAATCTCCTGGGCTCAAACAATCCTGCTGCCTTTGCCTCCCGAGTAGCTGTGACTACAGGCATGCGCCACCATGCCTGGCTGATTTTTTCTATATATATTAGGTGGCCAATAAATTTGTTTCTATTTATAGTAGAGACGGGGTCTCGCTCTTGCTCAGGCTGGTTTTGAACTCCTGACCTTGAGCAATCCGCCCGCCTCGGCCTCCCAGAGTGCTAGGATTACAGGTGTGAGACACAGTGCCTGGCCTCAACAAAAATATTAACTGGAAAAGAATGTCATGGCCAGAAGGAAAAAAACATACCTTGCATGTATACAGGCTGTAAGGCCCCACACAGTCAGACTTTGGTTGTGAGGTTCCTAGAGGTCAAAGGTAAAAAGGGAACAGCATATTGAGTTGTTCTCAATACCCAGTAAGAAGAAACAGAATAGTTTCTCAAAAGAAGCAAATCTTTTTCCTGGTACTTAAGTCTAAAAGAAATATTATATAAAGGGTTTCATGTAATGAACACACGAAGATACAGTGACTAATCATCCTCAGCAACATCTGTATGGCAGCAAAAATACCTTCTTCAGTTCCAGAAGTGTCTCTCAAAAACTGAGGACGCAGTGCTGAGCGAGGCAGTGAAATTGGCTTTGCGGAGACTGAGATATTTAATAATGTAGTCCGAGTGTGCGTCCTGAATCAGAGCGATCTGTTGGGTCTGGAGAGTGAATGGACTCATACTCACCTAGCAGTCTAGCCTAACACTGCGTTCCAGCCAGGCACCAGTGAAAGCTGGCCAGCGGCCGTCAGGCTCCTCCTCTGCCATGCTGGTTGAGGACTAGGATCATGAGTTGGCTACACACGTGCAACCTTACAAATGCATGAACACATTACTAATGTGTGTTGTGAGTGGTAAATGAGGGATCCAGGGTCGCATTAGGCTCTCGGGGGCTGAGGAGGAATTAATTCTCAGGTAATATGTCTTGAAACAGTGATTGCCAATTTTAGAGGATCTTCCATAAGCCAGTGCTTATTATATTAGGCACTTCATACACAGCTCCCTGCAGTGTAGGTGTTGGCCCCATTGAATGAACAAGGAAACAGGGTCACACCTTGATTAAGTGGTGGAGACAGGGTTCCTTTCTGGTGCCAGTCCAGCTCTGTCCAGCCCTGAAGTGTCCTTCACCGTGCAGGTACCCTGCTTGCCTCTCACCTCAGTGCGGTGGAAGAGGAGCATGATCACTCTTGCTCTCCTCCCCAGTCACAACTTCCAGTGTGGAATTGCGCTTTAAATCCTTGTGTGAAGGGGAAAGTGAGATGCTTAATACAGAAGAACAGAGTAGTTCCCAGGAGTTTGGCTTCTTGTCTAGAAACCTGGATTCCAGCTGCTGTCACCTCTTTCTCCTTTGCAGAACTCAGCCCTGCCTTGGTTGGGGTAACTGCAGGAGCAATGGTTCTCCTCGTATCCTTCTACCCCTTCCTGCTTGGGGAGAGTTTGTTTCTGGGACAGCGGCTAACATCCACCAAACCAGGAGCTTCCTCAGAGCAAGGATGTCCCCTTCATCTTACATCCTCAGCATATAGCACAGTGACCTGCACCCAGGAGGCAGCCAGTTACGAATGAGGGAGCCGTCCTGGTCCCTGTGCACTGCAGCCGTAGCCTGCTATTTATTAATGACAGTCTTTTTGAGATGTGTGACGTGAAGGATTGGGACTTTGGCTCCATGAAGTGAAATCCTTTCTTTGTAATGGATTTTTTTTTCTTTCTTAGCTTCAGAAATGGAGCAGTTAAGAATCAGCCCAGCTACCATGCTTGAAGATGAGATTACTTGGCTGGATAACTTTGAACCCAATCGCACAGCTGAATGTGAGACCAGTGAAGCGGACAACATCTTATTGGCAGGGCACTTACGCCTCATTAAGACCCTCCTCTCACTCTGTGGGGCAGAAAAGGAAATGCTTGGTAATTATTGCTTCTTTTTATCATGTGGCAGAAGACCTCAGTTCCTGCCATAGCATTGTGTGTAATTGGGAAAATAAGATAGGTGCTAAGTGTTCATGGAAAATTGACCCTTCAAGTAGTAGGAAATTGTCTGGCATTTCAGTGGCTAACAAACTTAAGGTATATCTTACCTGTGTTGTTAAACCACATAGAGAATTGTACAGTGTTCCAAATGGTTGGATCACATAACTTAGTAATATCAAGTAAAAATTATAATTAAAAGTAGGCTTTTCTTTTTAGCTGTTGCATACTTTATTATATATAATTTGTTATATATCTTCTATAAAAGGTGATTCTCATCTGGGGAGGCAGCCCCTAACCACCACCCCCTGGTGGTGGGGTACATATGAGATTCCTCTAGGGTACACATATAATTTGTAAAAGCATATTCAAATTAACTATCACTTTTATAACACAAACTAAGCTCTAAAAAATCTTCTTGGCTACTGGGGATACATAGAAAAGAGTGATTTTAACCAGGGAGAGAAAGGCATATCCTTTTTACCTAAAGAAGGCAGTATTTTAAAGGTTTCAAAAACCCTTGTGTGGACTCCCCTATGCCCAGAATAAGAATTAATTATTCATTCAAACTATTCTGCCTTGTGGTGTTCTTGGTACTCGTGTATCTAAGTGAAAACTTGATGCCTTTCACCATAGTGTAGGCTCATAAAGGAAGGGCACCCTCACTTGTCTGTGTTTGTGTCCCGTCCCACTCATCCCTACCCCTCCACCCACAGAGCTTTGCCATATAAGCACTCAGAAAATAAGCGTTAAACTGAATGCCCTGCGTTGGGTGGCCTCGGGTGCCTCTGCTGCTCTGGTAGGGAAGGGCATGATAGGATCTTTGAGTTAAAATATGTGTTCATCAATATGAATGTTATGCTCTATTCCAGGTTCATCACTCATTAAACCATTGTTAGATGACTTCCTTTTCCGAGCTTCTAGAATTATTTTAAATAGTCATTCTCCAGCTGGCAGTGCCGCCATCAGTCAACAGGACTTTCATCCAAAGTATGGAAAATGCACGTTGTGTTCAGTTTTGGTAAAAATTCTAATTCGAAACTTCAGTCTAAAAAGATTTTCTTAACTTGGAGTTTGTCTTCCATCTGTGAGTCTTTGTATCTGTAATATATTTTCCACTACATAAAGAAACACATGTAAAGGGGCTTAACGTCATGCCTGCCTGACACATAGTAAGCACAGAGCAAGGATGCTGGTACCATTGTTATCAGAGTGGAAGAAGAATTGATGATGTGGCTTACTTGTTCAGTAACAAATGAAGGTTATACGAATTATATACAAGGGAAAAGTAAATAGGCTCTGAGTAAAATCTTCAGGGTTTCTTAGGAGAAGAGGATAGATACTTTTTAGTGCATGAACCTTGTCATTTGCTAAATATTGACTGTGTTCTGATAACTGCAATCACTAATGATTTATTACAGTAGTAATTTTGGAATCAAATTTTGTGTCAGTTTTTATGGGTACAAATTCGAAAGATCTCTTTGTATGATAATGTTGACCCTGTTTGAGTGATGTTTATACTCTTAGAAATAGGAAGAAGAGGCAGCTACAAGCTGCCATCTCATTTGCTCTGAATCTAACTTACTTTGTTCTTTTCTCATGAAAACCAGAGTTAATTGAATAATCCTAAAGAAACTGAGGATTTGATATTTACAGTGAAAAAATACAATTTTAGTGATATTGAAATGGGCAAAGCATAATAAGCGATGTTTTGTGGAATCTTAAGAGGTATCTTATCATGTATAAATATTTCTCTACCTAGAGATTCCTTATTAGCAAAATCTGTTTTAGGTTAAAAAAAGACCTTCATTAGAACCTTGGGGTGTCCCTCGGACTCTGACTCCCATCCTCATACGTACCCTAGTCTTGTTTTGGAAGATTTGGTGGTACTAGGTCCATGGGAATCTGTTATTAGAGCAGCAGAAATACATGAAAATTTTGATTTTCATTAAACAACAAAAAATAAATCTTCAGCAGTTTTATTAAAAGTAATACCTCCATAAATAAGGAGTGTCTTTTAAAAATCATATACAGTGCCTTGAATAGAAGACATTTGTTTCATCTCTCCCCAAGTATACTAAATGGTGTTCATTTATCACAATGACTCCTAGCCTTTTCCACCAAATCCTTAAACAAGAAAGAGATTTGAAATACCCAGAAACTCATTTCAGAAGTAATGCTATTCTTATTATCACAATAACAAACAACTTTTTAATGTTTAGCGTGTGTGTATGGTACCTCCCTATTTATTTTTTACCTGTCCTTTGCAACCCGTAAGTCCAGACAAGAAGCAAAGGATGATGCCAGCTCCAGGGCCATTGTCCTCAGTGCCTGGTGCAGCACTGACCCAAGAGCCCCTCAGCCCCCTCTTGAACACCTCCTGTACTCCATGAGTGCTTTGTTCAGAGGTTGGATATCCTCTTTTCTGTGTATCCTTCCTAACCTGTGATCCCCTCAGTAGTGTAAGGTTGGCCTAGGTTGCAGTGAGAAATTACTGTCCATCCCCAAAGCAATTTCTACTAAAAGGCAGGCAGTATAGGAAGCCTTTGATTTCCTGCAGAATGCTTGCTAGTTATCTTTTATGTCACTTTGAAAATTGATTAGGCAGACTATTTCTACCTCCATTTTTTTTCAGCAAAGTGGAAAGTTGATTAGTGTCCTTGAAGAATTTTTGATCTTCAGGCACATATAATGTTTATGGATTTATATATCTCTCTTTTTCTGCCAGTTAGATATTCACATTTCAGGATGATAGCCATAAAATCTTTCTTCTACCTATTTTAATTGAAAGATAGTTATTCCATGTCATGTTTATTACACATTTCTCTCTTCTCCATTCTTGCTGATCTATTCGTTAGATAGGAATACTCTGGAGTCATAAGTGAAAGAATTTTCCTACTTTATCATCAAGCCAAGAAGATATTTAGTTGTAAGCTATATTCATCCCTCCTGTATTCGTGACCTATAGATCACTACATTTCTCTGAGTTTAGACTGGACTTAATAATGTTTGAGGAATTGCAGCTCTTATACTTTCGTTTCAAATGTTGATTTAGTTTAATGAGCAGTTTAAGTCGATCATTATTAAAATTGACTTGTGTCTTTGTTTTTAGGTGTAGTACAGTGAACAGCCGGTTGGCAGCCTATGAAGTCCTTGTAATGTTGGCTGATAGTTCACCTTCAAATCTTCAAATTATTATAAAAGAACTACTTTCTATGCATCATCAACCTGACCCTGCTCTTACCAAGGAATTTGATGTAAGTTTTGTAAACCTTGATGTTCTTAATTTTTTTTAGAATGATCCCTTAAACATATAACTTTAAAGCTATGTTTCCATTCTTCTACAAAGAGCATTAGTGTTATTTTTTGTATACTGTGTTCACATACTCAAATCAATTATAAACTATAGTATCACTCTAATATACTATGGTATATTATAAAATGGTATCCTTTTAATTAAAGAAGAGAGGCATTTGCAAGTTGGTTGATAGTTATTCTCAATAAAAAGTAGAATTCCAACCTATTTTTTGAGTAACTGTGTGCTTGGCATAGTGCCAGGCACTAGAGATACTAAGTCAAATAAACATCGGCTCTGCCATAGCACAGTCTGTGTTCAGTTAAATTCAACAGGTTTATTGAGTTTATTATGTGCTGAGAATGTGTGTTAGACTTTGGGAGCTCAAAAATGAAAATAGCCTTTAAGAAAGTCAGTGTATAGTGGAAGTGGCGGCCCCATAAGCAGATAGTTTCAATGCACGTGATACAATAAAAGATAGAGGTATGTCCTGATTGCTCTACTAACACAGAGGCACTTCACTACCACCAAGTAGTGTCTTAGAAGGCTTCCTAGAGATGATGGAACTTAAAATAGAGCCCTTTAGATGAGTGAGCCAGTTAAAGCAAGGTGGGAAATTCATTTCATTACAGCAATGAGAAGAATATAAGCAAAACTATGGAGCCATGGAACAGCTCAGTGTGTGTTGGGATCTGCAAGAGGGAAATAAACTGCATGTGCACTAGAATACCAGACCAGGAACAGGACACTTTTGAACCTGCTTTTGTGTTCTCCTCTAACATCAGAGAAAGTCAGACTTACCCTTTGGATGCCTTGAGCATTATGGAATGTAGAAGTTAGGTAGGAAATGAAGTGGAGACAGGTGTCCTAGATAGAGGAAATGGCACTTGCAAACACCTAGAAACATGGGAGCATGTAAATGGGGAAATGTTTTGACTTACCAAAACAGGTAGTTTATAATGCTTTAGTTTATAATGCTCATTTTATGCTATGTTTTAGCTTTATATGTATTTATTTAATAATCAGATTTAAATAAACACTTCATGTTTTTTCTCAAGTCAGGGTTTATACTAGCATAATGATGAAAGTATTTGTATTAGATAAATACCTATATTTTTAGCACTGTTATGAACCAGTTTGTAAAAGTTTGTACCATTCTTTTTTTAAAAATCTATTCATTGGACTACAACTAAATTTTAGTGGTAATTAGATCTTAGAAATCATCCTGCTCTAAGTGTATATCTAATGTTCATGAAAAGTATGTAATATTTAGCAATTCCTCATGGTCTAAAAGACCTACAGGTTTTTGTCAGCTAGTTGGTTATTAAATGGACACAGATACTTGATATGTGCAGATAACATGATTCTAGTCATGGCATAAGAACCAGGATTCTGTTGTAATAACATTTCAAAGTGTCTGATTACAATATCCTTTTCCACTTGGAGAAGTGCCATGTTGGATCTCACCCAAGATGCCCTTCCTGAATTGTTTATACCCAGAATAGCACTGTAATGGTGTTTGTATTTCAAAATATCTATAAATGCAATGGAAGGGTATTTGCCTATTTATTTAATTATATGCTCATTAGAAGAAGTTTAATAGAAGAATGTTACCTTCTCTAAAAGGAAGGGATGAATATGAGGCTGCCTTGACCATCTAGACTGGTTGATCATGCTTCTTCATGGTAAACACAGAACTCTTCATTTTTTTCAGAGTACTCTCTCAATTTATAAATATATAGTAGTATATTTATTTAATTAATGCCTGTCTACCCTCTTACACTGTAAGCTCCTTGAGATCAGGGACCATGCGCATTTCTGTTCTCTCTTGTATCCCTGGCACAGTGCCTGGCACATAGTAGGCCCTCAATAAAATTTTGTTGAATGATAATCAAGTTACTGCATAAACAAATACATACGTCCTATATGCCAAGTACTTTATGAAAGAAAAGAAACACTGAGATAGTAGTATTTTTTAATTGTATTAGCATCTGCAAAAGTACTTTGTGAACATGGATTCTCCTAGCATGACTTCATAACACACTGGATGGACAAATCTGTGAATGTATCTCTTTTCCCTTGTAGACACCCCACACGGCTGTAGTGGAAATGTGCCTGTGGCAGAGATGCTAATTCTGTACTCTTTTTGTTCCTCTCTTTCCCAGTACCTCCCCCCAGTGGATAGCAGGTCCAGCTCAGGGTTTGTGGGGCTGAGGAATGGTGGCGCGACTTGTTACATGAATGCAGTCTTCCAGCAGCTGTATATGCAACCTGGGCTCCCAGAGGTGATCTCCTTCCTCTGTCCTGTTTGCTGTGAAAGATACATGTGTTGCCTGAAAATTGGTTCATACTTTTTTTATGCTTTTTTGCTTAAGCTAGCCATAATTCGGGATTCTGTAGTAGCTTCTAAAATCTTTATAGACATGTTGTTCGTAGTCACATATTTTTATAAATCTGTTGTAATAAGCTTCCTGTATTACAGACGGACATGACCTTTGTGATATTTTGAACTCCAAAGTTATTCTCAAATTCTATTCCATAAAATTACTAACATTTTTAGTATTTTAGAAATATGCAGGCTCTATCATCAACATTTTATAATAATATAATAGTAACATGATACGGCAACAGTTGAGAGTATTCCATGTCGCACTTATTTCTTGTAGAGATCTTGGTGTTATTACTAGGCCAGTTTTGCATAATCAAATGGAGGCTTAATGACATGATTTGTTCATAATTACACAAGCTAGCAAGTATTGAAGCTAAATATCTTAGTCATAGCAACTTCCAAACATACATGGCATTCTGAAAAAAGCAGTGTGCATACTCTTGTGCACATGTGTCAAGATTTCCTGGGTAGCAGTTAAATATTTCTAACTTAATATGTTTCTTTTCTTAATAGGCATTACTTTCAGTAGATGACGACACAGACAACCCAGATGATAGCGTGTTTTACCAAGTGCAGTCTCTCTTTGGGCATTTGATGGAGAGCAAGCTGCAATATTACGTACCTGAGAACTTTTGGAAGGTATCTCATCCAGTAACTCTTTAGATTTAAAGATGTTAGATACTTGGAGTTTAGCTACATTTTTTCTCTAGCGATATGGTTTCTTATGTTTATTATCTCTAGACTAATCCTGTCACCAAAGCCTATGAAAGGATTGGGTATGCCATTGTTCTTGAAAGTAGTTCTTGGTCATATGATTAGAATGTTGAGAATAGTCATTCATAACTCCTAAGGATTTTCTAATCTTAATTGTTTTGTATATTTTTCATAATTCTTATTATAGCTCTTTGAAATATTTGTTCAAATCATTCCTGTAAACTTGTGCCAACTTCACTAATGCCTTTAAATAGAGAACATTATTTGTAAGCATTGCTTTGCTACGTTTCACATACTGGAGGATTACCTTGTGTTTTCCCCCATGGTTTGGTTAGTTTCTAAGAGAGAAACTGTTCCTGGCCTTAGCTCTCACCCTATACTCACCTCTAGTTTCAGAGACTTTTTTTTTTAACTTTAAACAAATTTTTATTACACAAAGGTTGTCACATAATTGGATAGTTCTCTACTTTGTACACAATTATTCTTACTCTCCACAGAAAGGCTACTTCTTAACTTCTCATCTGGTGTAGTTTCAGAGACTTGTTATGTTACAGGGGACCAGGGAGAAGCATAGAAGGCTGAATACAAGCTAGTCTCACTTTAGTAAAAACTTCCACATCCTAATAGTAAACTTGGTTTTAGAAGCATTTAAATACTCTTCCACATTCCGTTTCTGCTACATTCAGAAATTGTTAGTTTTCCTTTAAAAACATACTTAATTTTTGTTATATAGATTTTCAAGATGTGGAATAAAGAACTTTATGTGAGAGAACAGCAGGATGCATATGAATTCTTTACTAGTCTCATTGATCAGATGGATGAATATCTCAAGGTAATAAAAGTTTTACTTTCTCTCTGACCGCCTCAGACTTTAATAACAGTATCTTAGGATTTGGAGTTTTTGTAAAACTGACAAATCAGAAAGTGGTTAAATCTTTAACATCACAACTATAATTAATTTTTTCTGGGTTTAAACATACATGGATC
>VSMD01000656.1:0-40287 GCA_008750895.1 Mirza zaza
CAGAAGAGTCAAAACTTAATAATTGATAAAAAAAATCTGACTAGCCTTAAAGAGATATCACCACACATGATCTACGACACAGGTTTTATGCACCCCTCAATTCTCTGATTTACAGACCTATATGTTCTCATGGGGAGAGGATTAGGAGAGCTCATACGGACATCTTCAAAACATCACTCCCCTTATTGCTAGTTCATTATTATGCAAACATTATGATATCCATTAGATTCTTTTCATAACAAGAATAACCTGGGACAAATATTTTCCCAGGTAGTTTACAGCATTCTTGAAATAAGTAACATTAAGGAACTTACCTTAATTATGTGTTATATTTTGCAATGTGTTCAAGGATTTATATTTCTATGAATTATCGCTTGTCTGGGAATATGTGGGAGTTTAGTTGGCAGTAGTACCTAATGAAAAAGGGTGGACCTTGCAAATACTTTAAGTTGCTTCTCTCGTGTTTGTCAAAAATCTAAAGACACATGATTGTATCCACTCAGGGCTTTGCACGAAAGAGAGAAATAAACAGGAATAAACCCTCTTGGGCAATCATGGATGAAGGAAAGGCACACACAGAACTAAATAGAAAGCTATAACTAAATATGGAGACAGAGAGGGAATGAAAGGACAGACACTGAAGAAATGTCTTCTGTAAGAAAAATTTAGGTGGAAGTAAAACCATTTCACAAGGTGGGGGAACATGGAGAAACAAACAAACAAAAAGAAGAGACATTCCCAGTCTACGGTTTATGAATATAAATCAAGGAAGAAAAGAAAAGACATTCAGAACAGTAGGATATGAAACAGACATTCATGTTCATACCACATCTGTAATAATGCTGTCTTTTACTTGACAGTTACTTTTTGTCTCCACTTCCCTAGACTTTAATTTTATTCTTATAAAATGACACATTCAAGTATTAAAACATGGTCACCTACTACTACATAAAAGCTGAGTAAGAAAACTGAAAACAAAAATATTCCATCGATTTCAGCCTTGAGGAAAAATGGGTAATCAGAATTCTAAACAGTCATGTGTGGCTTGTAATGACATGATCCATTAAAGATATCTTTAGAAACCCTCACTAGAAACAACATAGAGGGGATACGGGCAGAATGGCTGACTGGAGACATCGGGCACTAGATTTCAGTAGAAAGACCAGAAATTTTTGGATGACAAGGCACACCCCAGGTGTAATTCTGAGGAAAGAGTGCTGGAACCTACCACAGATCCCATGGGAAGACGTTGCAGGGCAGAACAAGGAGGAGCAAGATTCTCCCAGACAGTGACCCACCCCAGAGGAATTGGGAGCCCCATGGAAAGGTAAGGTGCAGAGGTGCAGAGGTTAGCTATTCTTCCCCTCACACCGCTGGCAGTCTGCAGGCTCTCAAACTGTCAGACAGCTCCTCTACCCTCCGGGGCCTAAGCACTGCTGTCCTCAGGGAACTGGGAGCTTCTCCAGCACAGAGCACAAGGCTGCTGGCACCCTGGAGGTCCTTCCCCCTCACCACAGCACGGAAGCCACTTGGCGGCCACAATACTGCTTTTGCACCCATTATGTAACTTTGTCCTCCTCAGGGAGCTTCGGCCCTTTAGTTTTTCATTTCACTGGAATGAACACAAACATTCTGCACAATCCACTCAGACTGCAGCAGCCACAGGGGACCAGTGAATCCTTAGAGACCTGAGTGATCTCACAGCTGGCACATTCTGGGCAGGCTGCCTATATGTGAGAGGATAGCACTGAATCCCAGAAGGGCTCCTTGGGACATAGGGTTCAAGAATAACAGGTCTCATTCTTTTAGACTCTTCTCATCTTGCTGCTCCTTCCTCTTCCGTCCACCACTGCGGGCACAGGCCTGTCAGTGCCTGCAGATTCCATGTCTAGTGTAATCAGTGACATAACCAGAATACTAACATGTCATCTGACATCCACTCTATCCTGGTACCACTGTGCAGCAGCTGCTTCTATCTAAGAGGCCCTGCGAATCTCTTTCCACAGTTGTTCCCTTACTATACATTGTCCTACCTACCCTTGTGAAAGCACAGCAGCCACAAATATATTCAGTGCATTTTATTTATGAAAACAATTCCTACTCATCAAAATATCACTAAATAGAATTGTTGGTATTATACTCTTACATATTCACTATTCCCATACTTCTCCATGTCTTGTGTCCTCAACATCTTTACTTGACAATAGAAATATATTAAAATCTTCAGGTTTTAGGCAATATCATTTTTAGTTCCAGCTTGCTAAAAATTGTAGTCCAAATTGTTTCTTTTTGAATTTCATTAGACCTTTTACAAGTCGAGTTGTACCACACAATTTTACATTTGGCCACGGGTTGACCCGGAATAATTCTTGAGCTTGTAGGTCAACATACTTCAAAGCCAAAATTGATTCTTTCTCACTTCTAAGCCTTATTTTTTACACTACACTATAATGATTTCTTAAACAAATGCAGCAAACTAGCGGAATTACACTATACAGCTGTAATATACTTAGCACACAATTATTTTCCTAACTACAAGCTGAAAATTGTAAGACAATAATTCCTTATATGCACATGCACAGGTCAGAACGTTACATCAGACTGTCCCTTTTTCGGTTTTAACATCACCCGATGCTTAGGTTTTAACAGCACAACAACAATACACAGTACCTCATCATCCGAATCCCAAGGGGATTCTTCATCTTCCTTTTGTGGAGAGCCTAATGCCGACATCTTATCTGTAAAATGTCATTCACAGAGTCATTTATGAGAACATGTTTTACTGTATATTTCAAATACATACACAAGTCTATTGCCATTCATTTTTATTTCCATCTAATAAAATTAATAGCAAAAAGTATTTCAGGATTGATGCAGAATAAAGAACAAAAGGTAAGTCGTATGAAAGAAAACAGGAAATGAAAAATAATTAAAGGAAATGGTTGTGACATTTGGAACCACATACTTTAACTGGTGTTTTTGTAACAGTATTTAGGCATGGAAAAATCTCAGAGATATTGGCTAACTTACCACTTCTGCTATTTTCGTGCAGTACAGTAAAATTGACATAATTTTTTTGCTCTTGTGGAGCATTTTCAATAATGCCAATACCATTTTCCTTTTTTGCAGTGCCTGGCTTTGCTCTCTCCTCCTGTAAAAAACAAAAATGCACTTCAGAACACACTGTATGTATTCTTACTCACTGACCCACTCAGTCAGTGAGACAATAAACATTTACTGGGTCTGCCAACTCAAGGGCAATATTGTGGGAGAAACGGAGAAAGGAGGACCCAATATTCATAGGAAGACAGAAGAAACAGACTGAAATGTCAAGTGTAAAGGATTCCTGAGTTTAAGAGATGAATCAATCCATGGGACAGGTCAAAAAACTATAAATACTAAAGTTCATAAAGCTTCCTGAGAATAATTTAAAGGGTCCCCTTGGCGGGAGATATTTTGAAAAGTAAAAAAACATCGTCTAGAGATGATTTTGTGTATTCCACTGGAAACCATTCCTTCACCATGTCTCTATGATAAGTAGTTTAAGTGAGAAAAGAGTCACCAGTTATGCTTAAGTTCATGTGGCATGTGTATATACAGGTGGCCTTTACATACAGATATTATTAGGTCAAGATCAATGAGAATAACTCCAGAAATAAATAATTGCTGCATTTATTTTTCTAAGAGCACTGTGGCTCAAACTTTCTTTTCTCTGATCATTGATAAAGATTCGGAATCTCCCTTGTATAACCTGACACTGTAATTTTAATTAATAAAAAGATCCCATAAAAAGCTTATTTATTTCTCTCTCTTCATTCTCTGAAAGATTCTCAGTAAGATTCTTACTGTTTTATATCTAAAACAGTAAGATATATTACTTAGGTAAGTTATGGATAGACAAAACACTAAGTTAGAAACCTTAAGCAAGAAACAAGAGTCTAAACTTAATAATGCATTAAAAAATCTGACAGACCAGGCGAGGTGGCTCACGCCTGTAATCCTAGCACTCTGGGAGGCAGGCAGATTGCTCGAGGTCAGGAGTTTGAAACCAGCCTGAGCGAGACCCCGTCTCTACTAAAAATAGAAAGAAATTAATTGGCCAACTAAAAAATATATATACAAAATAATTAGCCGGGCATGGTGGCACATGCCTGTAGTCACAGCTACTCGGGAAGCTGAGGCAGAAGGATCGCTTGAGCCCAGGAGTTTGAGGTTGCTGTGAGCTAGGCTGATGCCACGGCACTCACTCTAGCCTGGGCAACAAAGTGAGACTCTGTCTCAAAAAAAAAAAAAAAAAAAAATCTGACAAGCCCCAAGATAGATGTCGCTTGGTATTATCTACAACATAGGTTTTACTAGATTCAGATTAAGCCATAACTTTTCTAAATTTAACAGAAATGATGTTTAAATTCTTTCCTTTCTAAGTTGCTTTTAATTGATGCATACTAGATGTACATATATAGGGCATACTTGTGATAATTTGACACATGCATATTAATGGAATCATACAAGGTAATTGGGATATCCATCACCTTAATCATTTTCAAATTGTCTTTCATTTTTTCATTGAAATCAGGTACATGCCATTCTGAAAAATATGAGCATTTTTTGCACTAACTTTCTTTCCTCAATTTGCCTAATGCCTTCTTTTCTCAACTTTCCTTTTTTCAAACTTTCTTTTCTCAAATTTAAAAGAATTTCCATCAAATTTTATAATATGGAGAGTTCCTGCTCTTATTAACTCCACTATTGCTGTGGTGTTTTTATAATAATCTGTCACCTTGACTCTCTTATTCAATCATTCTATTTATCTTGCCCTTCTCACATGAATTCTTCCCCTTCATCCCTTTCTCATCTACATGTCTGTTGAGCAGTCCTTTTGGCTTGCTTTCTAATTCTCTGCTAACATAATGGCAACTCAAAGAATTCTTTACTCCCATCCAAACTTTAGAAATCTCAATCCTGTACATATATCTCTCTCATGATTACACTGCTTTCTATTATGATCTCGAGGATGTACATTTCCACAATCCTTGTCAGCATGATGAGGATCAGGGGGTGGTATGTGAAAAAAGCATGGATAAAAGAAGGGGGTTTTGTTGTTGTTGTTGCTTAAACTAACCTCTGTACAATCTTCCTCAGTTGAAGACTTGAAGGAAGCTTTCACACCAGGGCCAGGTGGGTCAATGAAAGTATTATGAAAGCCCTGTACTTCGACTGATGTTGTAGGAAAGCTTTGAACCACATGTGGATGATTAAAAATACTGTCCTCAAAGAAGGTTCCATCTTCTTTTCTCCTAATACATTTTGCTTGTACTACCATAAAAATAAAGAGTATATGAAAATATTTTTAATTAAAAAACAATAGATAACACAAGAATAGAAATTCTTCAAATAGCTTACCAATTTTCATGGGTTGCTGAGAAGCAGTTATTGGCTTTATTAACCCTGGTTGTAGAACATTCTAGAACAAAAACAACAAGTTTAAGAATAATGAGTATCAAAGTGGGTAAATTAAGAATAATATTCACCATTACTATACAATCTAACACAAAGTATACAGATTGTGGAGTCACTTGGATGTAGACACACCCTCGATTCTCTGATTTGTTCACCTACATCTTCTCATGGGTAGAGGATTATGAGAGCTCATATAGATATACCCAAAATATTACTCCCCTCACCCCCAGTTCATTATTGTACAAACATTATGATAACCATTAGATTATTTTCATAATAAGAATAACCTAGTACAAAAATTTTCCTACACAGTTTAGAGCATTTTTGAAATAAGTAACACTAAGGAACTTATATTAATCATGTGTTATATTTTGACATAATGTTTGCATGATTTATCTTTGTATGAATTATCTCTTGCCCAGCAATATATGAGAGTTTAGCTTTTAGTAGTACCTTATGCAAAAGGGTTCACATTGCAAATAGTATAAGTCACTTCTATCATGTTCCTCAAAATGCTAAAGATTGTATCCACTCGGGGCATTGCAAGAAAGAGAGAAGTAAATAGGAATAAACCCTGTTGGGCAATCATGGATGAATAAAAGGCACACATAGCTACTAAATAGAAAGCTGTAACTATATAAAGAGACAGAGAGGGAATGAAAGGACAGACACTGAAGAAATGTCTTCTGCAAGAAAAATTTCGGTGGATGTAAAACCATTTCAAAAGGTAGGGGAGCATGGAGAAACACAAATAAAAAAAGAGGCATTCCGACTCAATCATGAACATAAATCAAGGAGGAAAAAGAAAAACATTCAGAACGACGAGATATATAACAGACACTTCTGTTCATAGCATATCCACAATAATAATGCCTAATATTTACTCAAGAGTTACTTTTTTTTCTCTACTTCTGTAGACTTTAATTTTATTGCCATAAAATAAGACATTCAAGTAGTTAAAACTCGTCATCTATCACTACCTAAAAGTGAATCTTTATTGCTACAGAGAGAGAAAAATGGAAACAGAAACATTTCATTAATTTCTACTTGGAGAAAAAATATGCTTAATCACAATTCTAAAGAGTACTGTGTAGCTTGTAATGATATCATCCATTAAAGATATCTTTAGAAGTTCCCACTAGGAAAAGCATAAAGCGGATATAGGCAGAACGGCTGACTAGAGACACTGGGCCCCAGACCCTGTGAGAAAGAGCTGAAAGTTTGAGATGATAAGACACAGCCCATGTGTAATTCTGAGAAAAGAGTGCCAGAACCCACCACAGATCCCATGGGAAGATGTCACAAGGCAGAACAAAAGGAGCAAGATTCTGGCAGATAGAGACTCCAGAGGAAGAGCCCCATGGAAAGGTAAGGTCAGAATGTCTGTTTTCCTCCCCTCACACTCTGGCAGTCTGCAGGCTCTGAATCTTTCAGACAGCTCCCCTCTGCTCTTGAGAACTCAGCACCAGGCTGCCAGCACCGTGGAGGATGCTCTCCCTTACCATACACCCGAGGATATGCAGTCAGTGCCATACTGCTTTCGTGCCTGTTGTGTGCCTTTGTCCTGCCCAGGCATCTTCAGCCCCTCAGTGTCTTTCTTTTCCATTGTTCCCCCACAAATATTCCGCAACACACACTCAGACAGCAGGAGCCACAATCAGCCAGTGAATCTGGGTGAACTGTGTGATTCCAAAACTGGGACATTCCAGCCAGGCTGCCTATGGGTCAGAGTGCAGCACAGCATGCCAGAAGGGCTCCTTGGGACATAGGGGACCAGAGTGCCAGGTCTTCTCCTTTTAGACTCTTCTCTTCCTCCTTCTCCTCCTCCCCTCCCCTACCGACCACTGCTGACACAGCCATAGCCATTCCTGCTCAGGGCTGACATGGGCACCCCAACGGATGGCTATGCCACAGCAATCAGGAGCAACTCCCTCCCCTTTGTCAGGGTTCCCACCATACCCCGGATGCCACAGATAGTGTGCCTCACACTTCTCCCCTTATGAAACTGCAATGATCCAAGGGGTACTCTGAGCGTCAGGGCCCTGCACGCAGGACCTCCCTAGTCCTGCCCTGCCTGGCTGCGCCAGCACAGTGGGTATTACAAGGACATTAATCCTCCCTGAGTACTCCACGGGCAACTCAGGACCAAAATGCCTCTCCCTGCCACAGTTTGGGTTTCGACTCATCAGATTGAAGGCCAGCTCTGCAGGCCTTTCCCATTCCCCCAGGACTCAATCACATCATTCAGGGGCATGGAGATGTGTGAACTGACCTGAGAACGGAGGGAGCCCACTGAGGCAGAATTAAAAGCAGAGTTCACTGTGGGTCTGAGCTATAGCGAACTTGCCAACTTGCCCAGTACCCCTCCCCTCCCAAGATGGGCATGTTTTCTGTCAGGACCAGGGTCCTGGGAAGGGAAGCGAGAAGCTTATAGCCTGCAGATGCATTGCTGGAAAACTTAGTTGGCTTGGACCGCTGCCTGTGACCAGATGCCAGAGGAGAACTGCGGGGCAAGGGAAGTGGCAGGAGAGTGAAACCCACTCCAGTCTGCTGGACTGTGAATTCCTGACTTCCCCTTCCACATGAGCAGACTTGTTGGCATGGTGGGAACACCCCAGCCCCTAACTGGTGGCTGTCCTCCATGGTCTGAGACATGACCCCCATCCCCTGCTGAGACCGCATTTGTATCTACCTTTGTGGAGTCTGAACATGGCTGTCCGAAACCATCCCCACCCAGTCTCACTTGCCTCTCCCCCACAGCTGTTGTGCAGCACAAGAGGGGGTCCCCTGGGGGATCCAGGACCCCACCCATTGCCTGGGACATTGAAGTGCTTCTCATGACTGACTGAGGCTAAAAACAGGTCCCAAAAACCCCAGTGCAGTAGCCTCTCTCCTGCAAACAACATGTACTGGCAGGGCAGTCAACTTGTACAGATCCTCACAGCATTTACTCATTCCATTGCATAGGATTTGACGAACTTTTACCCACTGGCACCACCTACTGACTTCAAGATTAAACTGAAGGTCCCAATATAATTCATGCCATTAAGTCTACAGGGTGGGGAAAGAGAAAAAATAAAAATGACTTCCATCTCCCCATCTCAACAAGAGGCAGGGTTTGAGAAAGAATTCAAATTTCTAAATGTCCACAAATTCTTTTTCTTTTCTAATTAGGGATACAGTCTCACCATGATGCCCAGATCATCTTGAGCTCCCTGGACTCAGGAAATCCTCTCACCACAGCCTCCCAAGTGGCTGGGACAATAGGCTCATGTCACCATGCCTAGCTAAAGTTCCACTACTTCTTTTTTTTTTTTTTTTGAGACAGAGTCTCACTTTGTTGCCCAGGCTAGAGTGAGTGCCGTGGCGTCAGCCTAGCTCACAGCAACCTCAAACTCCTGGGCTCAAGCGATCCTTCTGCCTCAGCCTCCTGAGTAGCTGGGACTACAGGCATGTGCCACCATGCCCGGCTAATTTTTTCTATATATATTAGTTGGCCAATTAATTTCCTTCTATTTATAGTAGAGATGGGGTCTCGCTCTTGCTCAGGCTGGTTTCGAACTCCTGAGCTCAAACGATCCGCCCACCTCGGCCTCCCAGAGAGCTAGGATTACAGGCATGAGCCACCGTGCCCAGCCTCCACTACTTCTAATACTATTTCAGTCTAAATAGAGCACTATTTAGACTATTTAGATATAAATAGAGAAAAAGATCTCTCCTAAAAACTATATGATACCAAAATACCATGTGTCTAAGAGAAAAAAGAGGAACTCTATGCTATGTGCTATACAGTTTTAGACATAAAAGGCATCAGGGAGATTCCATGATCACTGTAATAAGCAACTGGATGCATTAAAGATTAATTCAGACATAAGTATTATAAGAGTCATGTCGGTATGACCTAAAAGTAACAGTAAGGACACGTATGCAAATAAACCTGGACCAAATTTCATATTTCCTCTACTGTGGGAAAACTTTACCTAATATAATTTCCCAGTCACTCTGTATTTCTTGGACCATTCTTTTTTTAATCCAGCCCCACCCCCTCAAAAGTATTTATCAATCCTTTCTTATTTACCAAAGTAAAAAGTTAAAGAACAAAATTCAAGGGGTCCTATTTCTATCAAATGGTGTTCTCTGAACAACTTTCTATTACAAAGATAAAATCATGATAGGTAGACCACTGCTAAATATTATGCATAAACACTATAGAAAACTAGATTCAGAGTACAAAAAATTAATTTCATAGGAGACCACTTTACCTTGGCATCATCATCGGAGTGTCCAATAAATGACTCAAGCCAAAAATCATTAATATCCGGTTTGATGGAAATCCTTTACAGCAAAAATAAACAACAGAAATAAGCCATGTCATTTCCTTAAAAGAAAACATTAGCCAGTTCTTACCTGGGAACCCACTCCCAAATAAAACACAAGAATCAGATGAAAGGTCACCTACCACTATATTAAATGCTGTTTCTTGATAGAAGTAATATTTGGTCTCTGATTTAAGAAAAACTCTACTTACCTGTTTCTCTCTCCACCTCTCCTAATCTAGGAAATATTCAATGAAGACTTACTTCTAGTTCCACAACAATTAGTGACAGCTAATACATGGACAGAGCCTGAGAATAATATGTCTTCACAAATAGCCTATCCAGTTAATGGCTGACATAACTCATGTTACCTGAACTGGAACAAATCTGATAACCTGAAATAAGGTACAAAGATAATGCCGCCCATTCTCCATTATCTACCTCTGGTTCAAAGACTAATCTGTATCACTCAAGATTGGCAATCTTGGACCTTCAGCATGGAAACCCTTTCTGAAGGCCCCATTGCTTCGCTTTACCCTCAAACAGCACAAGGAGTACACCAAAACATTTGAAATCTTTGGAAGTTAAATGCACAAAAGTCAAAGAACAAATGCGTAAACACTGATAATCAGTATAGGGGAAAAAGGAAAAAGAAAAAAACAGTAAATGCATATGTTGTTATTAGGAATATTCTTCCCAAAAAGAGTAAACAATTAAAAATTATAAAATCCAATTATTTCCCCTATATAGGTCCTGTCTTATTCAGGTCCACATAAACTAGCAAGCCCTTTAAAAACCTTCATAGGCAGTCAGATACTCAAGCAGAAAGACTCCTGGAAAAACAGAATCCTGGTAGTTGTACTTCTATTTCCCAAAGTATTATCTAAACATCTTCCTTCTTATGGGCTCCCACTTCAAGATCCCTCCCACTTCTGCAGGTCTCCATGGCAGTCTTCAACCTCTAAATATTCAGCCTAAGAAAGCACAGATTCCTGAAAAGATGGGCTCAAATGACCAAAAGCAGGAGATCTCTATTACCCTGCTCCTAGAAAGAAGTTAAAGGGACTCTTAGTCACATTCTCCCAGCATAGGCATGTTACAAACTACCCAACTGAAGCTCCATGAGTGATTTCCCAGCCATTCCTACCCCTGACTTCCCTACATGTACACAAGAAGGACATCAGTGAATTGGGAAAAGAGGCAGAGGAGACACCAGACCTGGAACACACATCTATGTCTTTCAGGAACCTCCCGACCCTAGTACTCAAGGGGCTCTAGGCCAGTCCTCTGTAACTTGGGGTGGAAGTAGATGATACCACATTCTGATCTGCTCTACAGATTCTCCCAAAATTCTTCAAACATCTTTCAATAGCATCCTCCAAATCTGTTAGTTCCTCCAATTAAACAAACAAAATAACCCAGCAAGCTGTTCAGGACTTCCTTTGAGCCCTCTATTTTAATATACTCTTCTAGATAACTCCTGACATCCTGTGTCCTTCATTCCTATGATTCAGTCTTTATAAAACTTGTCAGATACTCCAATATTACAATTTCTTTTCTAAAATGCTTATTCCTATACAACCCAGTGTTGTTTCTCTTCAAACTTGGTGTTCCATTCATATCCACTTCCACTGAGTTCATCGACTAATTCCATTCTTATTCTTTTCCATTGGCTTCACTAGACCCACTCGCCCTATTATTAAAACACTCACCTACAGGATGATAAACAAGGAAGAGTACTGGGCTTTCAATTAAGAAACCTGAGTTCACACCTCATTTCTAACACTCACTATCTCCAAATGAGTCACTTTAATCTCTTTGACTTTCAGGTTCTCCACCTGAGCAACCACTAGGTCAGGATGTTAAACACAGGTTGAATTCCTAGAGAGTGTTTTGCTTGGTCTGAATGATTCTTTAAAATTCCTGAAATTCTATGTGCTTTGGATTGTCTCTATAGAAAAATGGGGAATACTTAGCTGGCAGAAATGGAAAAAAATAGAACAAAAGAAATACCAACAAAGGCAGAGAAGAAAGAAAACAAAATCAAGACACGATTAGAGAAAAGTCACAGAAGAAAAAAGAAAAATCTAGGTGCTAGAAAAAAAAGAAAAATCTTCATGAATTAGGCATGTGCAGTAGCCAAGGATAGTCTTACTGTCTATTTCCTGAGAAGTCAGTAAGTAGAAAGATGAATCAGAAAAATCCTCTAAATAGATGCTAACTATAATTAACAAAACATGGCCTATATGTAGATATCCTTCACTTACTTAATTCCTCTCTAAAACTTGCCTGGTCTTGCTTATGTTAAACCTATGGTCCTGTGGCCACAGCAAAGTGAGATCTGCCCTCAAATTTTTGAAGGTAAAAATAAAGACCACTGCAATTGTTGAACATATCAGGACAAGCTCTTGGACTAACCGGGCTTCTAAGGAACACTTTTGAGGAGAGTTAACATATAACTAAATCTGACTTTTTGCATTGACCTCAGTTGGACCTGTACCTGGATCCCAGTATTGCACAGGTCTCTATCATATGTTCAGGGGAAAGAGGAGGGATTTGGGAGCCAGGTAGGCTTACTGTCAAATCATGGGTCAGCTACTTGTTAACTATGGGATCATGGGACAATTAGTCAACCTCAGAACCACAGTAGTCTAATTCCTAAACAGTAATAGCACAAGCCCTTTGCAAAGCATTTGTGATGACTATATCAGATGATCAATGTTAAGTACATGATATAGCTTCTAGCCCACAGAAGAACACTCATCAAATATTAATTTCTTTGCTTTGTATTCCCCTAGTGAACACATAATTTTTAAAAATATGTAAAATCCTACCTGAACACGGGGTCTTCGGTGATCTCATCCTCTATTAAAGAAAAAAGTAAAATGTATTTTAAATCAACAATATGAAATTATGCACTATTAAAAGCCTAAGATGGCACAGTGGTCTATAATCCCAAAGTAATTAAAAGGCTGAGGTGAAAGGACTGCTTGAGGCTGACACTTCAACCCTGCAGTGCACTATGATCACACAAAATCACTGGATATACTATATCACTGTACTGCTGACCACAGAGTTCCTCTTATTTCTTTCTAATTTTTCTGTTCATTTCTTTTGAAACTAAAAACACTGTTCACCTACTAAAGGAGGCTCTTGACAGAACAAGTCAAAAAGTGCATATAGTTGTATCCAAAGCATAGGATGAGTTATACACTGCTCCGAGACAGATGGCTGTGACCATTAAGGACCAATAGGACCTCTAAGTTATTTGGGGTCTAATGGGAATTTATCATATAGATAGATAGATACAAATAGATATGGATATAGATAGATATAGATAGATGGTTAAAAGTGTGGTAATCCAAGCCACCAAATATTCTAGTTAAATTACAGATTACCAACTTCTGAACAAAAATAATACCAGAAAAGCACTTCACATGAAAACTATATCAGCTAAAACACATTGTATTTGACAACCCAGAAGACACTTAATATCTTGGCAGACCATCATCAGTGACACTGTCATTGTGGTACAGATATAAAGACATTTGCCATTAGAATCTAAGAGAATACCAGATATACTTCAGGACAGGTAGCCAATTGTCTTCAAAGGAAATAATAAATATCTGTCAGACATACCTACGTTAGCAATATGTTCTCACACTATTTTCATTAGAGATGAAATTAAAAAGAAAGCAGCAAAAGCAGAGATATCAGAAGAAGGCAAATGGAAAGAGAACTGCACTAATGAAAAGATTCAGGTACTGACTTTTCTACTGAAGTCACCAGAATTCCCCAAATACTGAGAACCAGAATATTCAGCATATCCCCTTATAGTTTTCTCCATATATTCTATCAGTTTTCTGCAGTAAAGTATTTAAAAGATGTCGGATTCTCCAAATTGCAGGTCTTTAATCAATTGCTGACAAAAACTTGAAACGCTGTCAAAAACATAGCTGTGTTATGATTCCATGTCAAAGGCAGGTCATGTGTGTCTCAGGGTGGCTTCCAGTGTTGCTGCCAGGTTTTTGTTTCAGAATGCGTGCACAAGAGCTTATCAAGGACTTGGGTAGAAAGCAAGTATTTCTACAAGAATCAGATAAGAAAGACAATACTTCCCTTTACAAGTGATCTTCAGGTTTTAACAATTTGCGAGAAATATTGGCACATTGGACTCACCAGTCTAGACAATTTTCCTGACCCTGTGTGGATAGCTGCTACAGTTACAAAACTTTTAGGTAGCATCTTACAAGATGTATTCTTCCATATCTGGACACCACAAATACCAATCACGTACAAAGTAGACCATACAACTTTAAAATTGTTGTTTTGAAAAGAGAACAACCACACATGAGAAGCTCAATCCAACTCACTATTTAGTAATCTTACTTGTCAGAATTTATAGTCTCCTGCTTGAAATTCTCATGTTTTCAAAAAATCTTTACAACATAAGTTCCTCTGATTCCTCTCCTATATTGCTCTACCCACTGATCAGTCTTCTTTACTGACTCTTTTTCCTTTGGGAAATGTGGATGTGCCAAGGGTTTTGTTACTGGCCTTCTTCTCATTCTACATCTTCCCTATCAAGGAGAAGTTCACTCAGATCTATGACTTTGGTAATTACATTACCATTATTCCAAGTCTGCGATTCCAATCTCAGTGCTCCACCTCCTGGTAGAAATGCCCGTCATCCAATTACCAACTGAAAATATCCTACATGAATATCTCCTTAAACTCAACATATATAGAAAAAAGTTAGTCTTACCTATTGACCTGATGCTTTTCTCTAGACACCTGACAATTTGCTACTCCTTCCTCCTGCCCAACTTAAGAGCTACTGCACAACCTGGAAACCTGTGAGTCATCTGAGATTTCTCTCTGCCCTTAAATTTTTGCTTTCAATAACCACTAAATCATATGAACTATACCTCTCTTCTACCTCTACTTTATATTTCTACCACCCTGTTTATATTTCCAGATTAAATATGGGCTCTTAACTGATGATTCTCACAAGGGAAAAAAAACCCACCAACTATTATTGTTATTTCTTAAATGAAAAAAAAAAAATAAGCAAACAAATGAAAAACACATAATGCCAAGAAAAATATCAACATTTTAAGGTAAATAAATTTTACTTGCTAACTCTTTACTTCACCATGGATGAGAGATAACTAGATTCATATTAGTTCACACTTTGTGTGACAAGTAAACTACAGCTTTCATTATTGCTTCATCTTCATCTCCCAGTCTCTTTAGATGTAACTTTCCACCTACCTTCTACATGAGTGTCAGCAAACTATAGGCCACAGGCCACATCTAGCCTGCCATATGGTTATTTTAACAAAGTTTTATTGGAGCACAGTCATGCCTATTTGCTTACCTCTTACCGATGACTGCTTTCACACTATAATGGCAGGGTTGGGACCACATGGCCTGAGACCACCTGGCCTAAAAGATTTACTATCTGGCCCTTTACAGAAAAAGCTTGCCCATCCCTGCTTTAGACCAGAACCAGAATGCCCTCATACTCAACTCTAATCTTGTGACTCCCCTGCTCAAAATTCTCCAATGAATCCCTGAAGCAAAGTTTGCTGGCTCCCACCCAATATAGCCATTCCTGGTTCTTTCGTGCTGGAGACACACAATTCTATTTGAATTTTTATTATCTTAATACCCCTCTCAGATCCAAAAAGAGAAACGATTATTCTAAGCCAATCACAGTAATTAAATCTGTGTTTCCAGTAACTGGTTTAGCAATGAGCATGTCGTGTAACCCAGCTGATAAAATGTTATGGGAATCCACTGCAAGCTTCCGAGTTTTCTACCTATTCATATCAATCTTATGAAGAAAACCTGCCCTTCTGGCCTGTAGATATTGTGTCATGAAAACAGGATGTTTAGAACTGTTGCTAATTAGCCAACCATGAAACAAGACATGAACAAAACACTGCCAACAGCACAGCTGGAAGAGGGACAACCAGTGGGATCCTGATGCTATCACTGAACCACTCCAACTACTCTGGCTCCTATTGTTTTAGCCACTGTTAGGTTACCTATTATTTGCAGTCAGAAGTATTCTGAGAAATTTCCCATGGCCTACAAGCTAAGATCTACCCATTTCTATAGTATTAACAAGTCTTCCATAAGCTTGCCTTACCTAGGTATTCCCCTCACTCCCAATCACTCTCATCCCACACCTTTTACGCCAGCAAAATGGAACTGCTCACAAACTCTGCAAAGTTGACTCATGCATCTCAGCTTTTGCACTTGCTATTCTTGGGCCTAACGTGTAATCCTCTTAGATGTTCCTTCTGCCAAGCACCAACTTTCTGCCTCTTTACCTGGCAAACTTCTGCTCACTCTGCCTTGCTTACCTTAAATCCTATTCACTGTTTTAAAGCTTTAATTCTGTACCATCGACTTAAAGTGTCTGATACATGTTTAACATAATAAGTACATAGTAAATGATGATTATATTAATAAGCTCCCAGAGGGCATCTGGCACACAGTAAGCACTGAATAAAGTAGTAAATAATAAAAATGACAATAAAAACAATAAGCTCCTGACTGTATTTTTTTTTTTTTTTTTTTTTTTGAGACAGAGTCTCGCTTTGTTGCCCAGGCTAGAGTGAGTGCCATGGCATCAGCCTAGCTCACAGCAACCTCAAACTCCTGGGCTCAAGCGATCCTCCTGCCTCAGCCTCCCGAGTAGCTGGGACTACAGGCATGTGCCACCATGCCCGGCTAATTTTTATATATATATATTAGTTGGCCAATTAATTTCTTTCTATTTTTTTATAGTAGAGACGGGGTCTCGCTCAGGCTGGTTTTTTGAACTCCTGACCTTGGGCAATCCGCCCGCCTCGGCCTCCCAGAGTGCTAGGATTACAGGCGTGAGCCACCGCGCCCGGCCTCCTGACTGTATTTTTAAAATGTGTGTGTTCACAGCTATATTGGAACAATGTTTATCACCTCAAAGACATTTGATAGTTATTTGTGAGGTGGGCAAGTGAATAAAATGAATAAAAATGGCTTGACAATTCTGTTGAAGAAACATAGAAATTAAATAAGAACAGGTCTATTTTATTACAAGCACCTTAAAGACTAAAACTATGTCTCCTCCATCTTTGTCTCCTGCAACTTGCAATACCTAACTTATGGAAGTTCTTTGAGAAATACACACTAAATTAAAGGTGGCCTCATACAGTTCACATTGTACTATGAAGTAGGTGTTCTATCTAGGTAGCACAGTAGCATTTTTGTTATTGTGAAACATTTTTCTACTTTTATTATAATTGGTTAGGCCCAGAGTTATGCTATTGGAATATTTCTTATGAAAATCTTTTGTCTAATGGACACAAGATCACTGTGATCATGACAATTATCCAGGAGATAGGAGAACACATCTTGTTCTAGTGAAGTAAATATATCTCATTCGGTTTCAACCTAAGGGGAATGAAGTCAATAATAGTGAGACTGTATTGGTGTCAGAATGGGTAACATAATCTGTTGTTTTCAACAAGGAACTGCTTTTCTGACTTCTGTACTCAATAGGTACCTTTAAAAAATAATCTACTGGCTGGGCATGGTGGCTCATGATGCTTGTAATCCTAGCACTCTGAGAGGCAAAGGCAGGAGGATTGCTTGAGGCCAGAAGTTTGAGACCAGCCTGAGCAACATAGTGAAACCCCTGTGCCTAGAAACCCCTGTGCACAGAAAAAAAGTAAAGAATTAACCGAGCATGGTGGCATGCACCTGTAGTCCCAGCTACTCACAAGGCCGAGGCAGGAGGATCACTTGAGCCCAGGAGTTTGAGATCACAGTAAGCTGTGAAGATGCTACTGCACTCTTGCCTCTGCACTCTAGCCAGGACAACAGAGTGAGAAACTTTGTGTCCAAAAATAAATAAATAAAATAGTATACTCCTATTAGCATTCGTGCACACTGGCTACATTTTGCAGTTATTATTGCCACTTGTTTATGTTATCAGAAAGGTATTTTTGAGTTCTCAGGTTTAAAAATAATTACTTTCTTTGTGACACAAATCACTATGTAATCCCTTTGTCAACAGAGGTTTGAACTGCAGGGGTCTACTTATATGCAGATTTTCTTCTGCTCTGTCACCCAGAGACAGCTGGACCAACCTCTCCTATTCCTCCTCTTCATTAGCCTAGGCAATGTGAAGACAAGAAGGATGAGATCTTTATGATGATCCACTTCCACTTCATGAATAGTAAATGTATTTCTTCTCACCTATGATTTTCTTCATAGCAGCTGTTTACTAGCTTACTTCGTTGTAAGAATACAATATACAATAGATATGATATACAAACTACATGTTATTATAACTGGCTGTTTATATTATCACAGGCTTCCAGTCAACAGTAGGATATTAGTAAATTCTTGGAAAGCAAAAAGTTATACTCAGATTTTCGACTGAAAGGAGGATTGGCTCCCCTACCCCTCATGTGGTTCAAGGTCAACTATAATTAATATTCACTAAATACAAAAAATTTATTATAAAAATTAAATAGAAGATCTATTTTTATGACAAGTCTAAATCATTATAATCTGATGTAGAGGAAACATGGAATGTGCTATTTTGTTTTTTTTTTTTTTTTTTGAGACAGAGTCTCGCTTTGTTGCCCAGGCTGGAGTGAGTGCCGTGGCGTCAGCCTAGCTCACGGCAACCTCCAACTCCTGGGCTCAAGCAATCCACCTGCCTCAGCCTCCCGAGTAGCTGGGACTACAGGCATGCGCCACCATGCCCGGCTAATTTTTTCTATATATATTAGTTGGCCAATTAATTTCTTTCTATTTTTTTTTTTTATAGTAGAGATGGGGTCTCACTCAGGCTGGTTTTGAACTCCTGACCTTGAGCAATTCACCCACCTCGGCCTCCCAGAGTGGGAATGTGCTATCTTAAAAATCTTTTTTCTTATTTGTACAAAAATGTCAAAAAAGATTTCAGGAATAAAAATAATTAAATACATGAATAATTAAATATGTGTGTTATTTTCAGACAATACTATTTGAGATTATAAATAACCTACAAATAACTTCTTAAAATCCTTCTGAATTATAGACTACTAAAAAAAAATCAAGAAAACATATACATACACACTGATTTTTTTTAACTGCTCTATCGTGCTCAAAACTTCATTACTCTTACTTTTGCATCTACCCTAGGACCACCATTCACTGTCAGAAGGCTTACCTGGATCACTATTTTGAGAAGGATTTTCCAGTATGTTTTCTTCTTCATGTCCCAAAGTTTGCTGGGGAATGCTATGTGTAAACAACATAACAAATAAAATTACTATTTTAATAATGACATGAAAAACATTTACCAAATAAAGTTGTTAAGAATATTTCAGACAATATCAGAGCTAATAACAGAACTTTAATCATCCCATACACTTCAAATTCGTAAGCTCAACAAACTTCTTATTAGCTTCTAATTAAAGAAGAAAAGTAAGATAAAGTCCTCATGAAGGGAGGGCAGTATAGATCAGTCAATTAACTAGAGGTCCCTTAACATGATGGAAAGTGTCCTGAACTCAGAAGAAGTCCTAGCTCTGTAAGCAACAGCTATTTGTTCTTGGACAAGTTGCTTCTCTCAGGCTCATTGTATTCTAAAAATAAAGATTGTACTGCCTTAGCTCACTAGGTTCTTAAACAACATTTAATGAAATAACATTTTTACAATGCTCAGAGAGACAGGGAATCAATGGAATAATTTGTCCTTTAACTTCATGGCTGAAATGATTTTGGAATCTCAAACAAAACCCAATTATATTTTTCCATAGGTTCTAATATTCAAGTGTTGCAGTTTTCAGAAAATGTTATTAAGTCCTAATTTGGGTTATTAGTTATTCTATTTTTGTAGCTTATAATTCAGGACATCTCAGCTATTTTATAATTTTAACAAAATTTATTTATAAACATTACCTCATTAAATTAGATAACATAATTGTCCACTATTACTGAGCTAATCAATCACAGCAAGGGCAGAAAATTAACGGATGTCAAAACCTAGCTTGGACTATTAATACTCTTCCTCCTCTACCTACTCAAACTCTAAACCAGCAGATCTTTGTTAGAATGATGCTTAATCTCCATGCTCATCTCCAACTGACGTGGAAGGTAAAATCCTACTTTTATTTAAGTTGAACAAAGGAGATACAAGTTGACATTTTCTGATTTCTGAGATAAGTACTAACAACATACTTGCACACAACATGCCACATAACTGAGCTCCACCGTCATTTCTTAGATCACATTGTGGAAATATTTCTGTACGGAAAGTCACAACACAATTTTAATATTGGGGTGACACATATTGACACACATATTGACACATTCTGTTCCCTTACAGCTAGTCAGCAAATGGGCAAATGATGTTTCAGGGACCACAAAACATGGAATGCTTCACCAATTTGCATGTCTACCTTGGACAGGGACCACGTTAATCTTCTCTGCAGGGTTCCAATTTTAGTATATGTGCTGCAGAAGCAAACACAAAGCCCTACTTTTCTATGTGGATACTGATGAGTCATGGGTGAGGCTTGGCTCTGTTAAATTCAACTATTCTACTTTAAATTCAGAGAATTCTGTTGAATGGCTTTCTTGTTAGGTAGAATTTGAAAATAATTTTTAAATGTGACATACAGATGCAAGTGGCTTGGGATGTTTTCATTATTAAGATAAACAGGTCACTTGCCAGGCCAACTGTGAGTTGGCGCCCACTACTCTGGGGAAGGACAATATGGGAACTTCTACTACCTAAGAAAAGGTGCTACATGGGGTAGAAAGGGGCCTCGGCACAGATGTGGTAGCAAAGAAGTAAGGAAATTCTCATCTCTTCCTGGAACTTTATTTGAACCTCTCTGACACTTCAGAACAATCTCAACTGCTACTTGCTATAGAAAAGACAAACAAAGGCTTCAAAGGATAATTTACCGTTACCTTTGAGGCTTACTCAGAGGTCTAGGCTAAGTCTAGGCTAACAGGGCTCCACAGAAGGTTTTGAGTGCAAGGGAAAGGTCGATTTGCTCACTACGTGTGTGGCTAAAGCTAGGAGGCCCGGCTGCCAGAGCAGAGCACTGGTGCTTTGGGAATGATGGCTGAGCAATTAAGCATTCAAATGTGACCTAAAAAAGTAACTCTGAAGTCTAAGTACGTATCACCATGAAGACTGAGGGATCTGCATCAGTGAGGGCATCCTGGTACCAAAGGCCAACCCTCCCAGACTGCAGGGCCAGTCTCAGTAGCACAAGGCAGCAACAGAATGGACAGAAACAACACAATGATTGAAATGTCCTTTTATTCCCTTCCTTTGTTTAGATTTTACAAAATTTTTTAGAGACAGGGTCTCACTCTGTCACCCAAGCTGATGCAAGAGATGCACTCTGACCAAGAGATGCAGTCCAGATGCAGTGGCACAATCATAGCTTACTGGAGCTTCAAACTCCTGGGGTTAAGTGATCCTCCTGCCTGAGCCTCCGGAGTAGCTGGGACTACAGGTGCGACCCACCACAACCAGCTAACTTTTTCTATTATTTAGTAGAGATGGGGTTCTCACTCCTGCTCAGGCTGGTCTTGAACTCTTGAGCTCAAGCACTCCTCCGCCTCGGCCTCCCAGAGGGCTAGGGTTATAGGCGTGAGCCACCGCGCCCGGCCCTGCAGGACCAGTTTCAATAGCAAAAATGCAGCAACAAAAACAACAGAATGATTGAAATGTCCTTTTATTCCCTTCCTTAATTCAGATGTTATACATTTTTTAAGAGACATGGTCTCATTCTGTCACCAGGTTGGGGTGCAGTGGCACACTTATTGCAGCTTAAACTTCTGGAATCAAGTGATCCTCCTGCCTCAGCCTCCTGACTAGCTAGGAACAAATGCACACTCCACCATCATAGCTAATTTTTTTTTTCTTTAGAGATGGGATCTAGCTATGTTGTCCAGGCTGGTCTCAAACACCTCACCTCAAGTAATCCTCCTGCCTTACCCTCCCAAAGTGCTAGGTTTAGAGCCACCATACCCAGCATTCCTCTCTAGACTTCCAATCAGGACTGTCTTCCTTGCACTTAAGGAAGCACTTAGTTTCTTGAAAAATTCAAGCAGGAGGGTAGAGGACATAACCCCAGGGAACAGTACAAGATTTTCTATTAAACTGGACATTTCAAGACCCAAATAACAAATTAGCAAAATCAAACATGTGACATGATTTTTCTCCCCATGAATAGGGGTTATACTTGAAATGAAAAGGACAACGTTGGGATCCTTATGAAGGATAAATGTCTTAAAAGTCATGAGATGACGAATCCTGCACCCATTGATATTTCTAACTAGTCTAGTCTTTTGTTTGATTTCTGGCTGATGAAGTGGACTAACTCTCTGCCATTCCAAAATTACCTGAATCAAACTATGAAATCTCTCTCACCTGATGTATAAGATACAATCGTTTTAATTATGTTAAACCTCAATTTACTGTTAACTAGTCTTTTCATGTAGACACTTACCTATTAAAATCACTAGCAATGTCATGATCTTCTGCAGCCTGTTCTAAGAGAACTTCAGAAGAGACATCACCACTTTGCTGAAGAAGACTGACTATATGTGATGACTCAGAGTCTGTCGCAAGCATGAAAGCATTTCTAAAATAACAGAGAGATAATTTCACCCTTCGGAGCTTTACTATAATTATCTTTAATAAAGGCTAATTTGTTTTTCTTTACCAATTTAATATCTTGCCTGCAGAACTGTAGGAAAAAAAATCTTTTTGAATAAAAAATATAAAAAAGAAAAATAATGTATAAAATAATATTTAAAAAAGGAAAAAAAAATACCTTGCCTGTCAGTGTAGAATTAACCATTCATATGTATTAACAGACATAAGTGCCTTGGATATTCAATGTTCATCTTTGTAAATTACCACCAAGACTAAAAGGGAGGGACAAAAAAGGAAGACTCTCATCTATCACACTGGGGTCTGATGATGGAAGTTGCTAATTCTTTGCTGAGATCACTTATCTCAAGTACGCAAAGAATTAAATGAAGACATCTTCACGTCTTCCTTAGTCTGATATAATATATTGTAATTCAAAGTACTTAGGGGTCAGATAAGAAAGAGTGGGCTTAAAACAATAACATTACAATAATTACAATTACAATAATGGTAATAACTAGTCATAGCAGTTTCAGTCAGTGATGCTGATAAGTACATGCTAGGCAATGAATTAAAGTAATTCAGTGATTACACATAAATATAAAGTAATATATGTATAATATATTTCTATATATAATCTTACTTGTGTGCAACCACCCTGGAAGGATATATTATTATCCTCCTCTTCACATCAGAAAACATATTTGATGTTAAGTCATGTTTCCAAGGTCACATGCCTAGTGAGTGGGGAAGCCAGGAATTAAACCCAGTCTTGTATGAATCTAAAGCCTCTCTCTTTTCTCTTTGTCACCCAACTATGGTTTGTCTTCATTAAAGGAAGTTTGCCCAGTTTAAGCTTTCTTCCCTCCGCCCATACGATTAAAAAGAAAAACATCAAAATATCACTAGAAGTGAAAAAGAAAAACACTTGACGAACCCACACTATCTGGTAATAGCAATTAATAGTCCTTTAGGGATAACCTAATACCAACATTCATCTAAGAAAGCCAGTTAAAGCAAGCAAAGAGTCATCCAAATGACAAAATGATTTTCAACTCCAATTTATGTTTACTATAGAGCATTTTTAATGGAGAAGTATATAAGAAGCAGAGGTTTAAGAAATACTACAAAAGCATTAAGAAGTTCATTATTGAGTCAGAAAGTGAAGTAAAATTTAAAGCCCACACTTTAAAAGACTATGAAAAACTAACATGAAACCACTTCAGGTAATATAATGTCGTATGACTAAAACCAGCAGATTATAAATAATTAAACATCAGTCACTATTACAAGAGAAGATGAATCCTACTGTATACTATTCTTTATATTGCCCAGTCCAAATAATTCCTTTTCTACCTGATTTGTGTTTTTCACTATATCCCAATAATTTTAAGTTAATCTTTTCATCAATTTATAATAACATTTCTGACTTGAGTGACTATTACCACTCTAGAATAACACTCAGGTTTATTAAAAGAAAAAAAAAATGAACTAACCACTGTACCTTTTCAACTTATCAACTGCATTTATGTTTGCTCCAGCCTTTACTAAAAAGTCCACCATTTCTTCTCTTTTTTCACTTATAGCAAGTAAAAGTGGTGTGATGTGAATCTGTAAGGCAGCAAAACAAATTATCATTCACAAAATTACATATTTCTCAACTGAATTCAAAACCTTATATAAGGTAACCAAAGGTATTCCTTTCCTGCTCACCCCTCTGTGCCTTCCCATGTGCTGCTCCCATCCTTGGAAATACCCCTCCTTTGCCTGTCCACATTAACTCCCACCATCTCCACAGTCACTTAAAACATTCATGGGCTGCAAGGATCTTTGCTTCTTTCACAGCATTTATCACAGTACACTGCCATTATTGTATTGTTTCCCATCTACCAAGAGCTTCTTGAGGGCAGGGGCTGTATTTTTTATTTCCACATTCCCCAAACGCTAAGACATAGTAATAAATGCTTTAAGTATTTTTATTCAGTTAGGGATCTAAATTGTTATCGGCACAACAGTGTTTCTTAAACAAGATTCCAAGGAATATCTACTTTACCAGAAGTTAAGGACTGTATCCCAACAGAAAGATTCCATGGCCATATACTTTAGAGAAATATTACAAAACTGCGCATTATATGACCAGTACTAAAGAAATCTCTTGAACTTTGCCTAATCCCTATTGGACAACAATCTTTGTGGCAACATTAACATGTTAGGAATTAGATCCTCAGGGATACTTGTGAGAGCTTTTCAGTAAAGGTCTGGAGGTTTCCTCCAGGTGACACAAACTCGCTTGATTCTCCTCCCTCAATGATGTGAGGAGCCCAGGTGCCAACAGCAGGCACTCCTGCTCCAAATGGATCACTAAAGAACTAAGCTATGAATTAAAAGAGACAGGCTTCAAAGCAACTTGGATTCCTTACTATTAAATGGTCCATGCAGCTCTTCCTATGACAAGATGATAGATTTTTATCTTAGCTCAGTCTGGAATTTTATTCTTAATTATAATAATAATCCTGGGACCCTAATGTATTATCTACTTTATTTTAATCCATTTTTATTCTGGTTTCCATTTAAATTGCTATGTAAAAATATTTTTTATCTTAGGAAAATTATAAATCAGAAATATAAATACAATGGTTTATCAATTAAAGTTCTTTTTTTTATTCAAGGAAAATTCTCAGAGAACACAATTGAAGTTCTAATACTGACCTATGTGGATTATTTCTAGCATAATGAGAGCCCCTAAATCACCTTCACTTTGATGTGATGATGCCCAGGAGAAAGATATGATGTGGTCTGCAACATGCATAACCTATTCAGCTATAACCACGATTAACCTAAAATGGCTTAGAGACATTCTAATGGGAGGGTGAATATTTATGATATACATAAAGAAAAGAGTTTTTATTTTTTGTTTTTTTTTGAGACAGAGTCTCGCTTTGTTGCCCAGGCTAGAGTGAGTGCCGTGGCATCAGCCTAGCTCACAGCAACCTCAAACTCCTGGGCTCAAGCGATCCTGCTGCCTCAGCCTCCCGAGTAGCTGGGACTACAGGCATGCGCCACCATGCCCGGCTAATATTTTTTCTATATATATTAGTTGGCCAATTAATTTCTTTCTATTTATAGTAGAGACGGGGTCTCGCTCTTCCTCAGGCTGGTTTTAAACTCCTGACCTTGAGCAATCTGCCCGCCTCGGCCTCCCAGAGTGCTAGGATTACAGGCGTGAGCCACCACACCCGGCCAAGAAAAGAGTTTTTAAAGAAAACTTCTACATTATAATATTCAACCCCATTACTAAAGGATTAATACATAATATTAATACCCTACACTATGTGGTATGAACAAGTATAAATTCTCCTACAAACTTTGACATCTTTATCAAAATGTACTATAAAACAGGAAAAAATACTTACAGAGGCAAAGTAGGTGACCTGAGAAAGAGAAGTACCTAGAGGGGCACAGGAGCAAACTGGAGAACATACACCTCCTCTAAAGGGGCAGCCTCTGTACAGCTTACCAAATGGAAATATGGGGTCCAGGGACACCCGATTTGATTCGTTAAGAATAGCCTGGTCATGCTGGAAACTCAGACTTGTGGGGGGAGGGGGGGAAGGGCATTTATTGAAACCTTAAAATTTGTACCCCCATAATATGCTGAAATAAAAAAAAAAAAAAAAAAAAAAGAATAGCCTGAAATCCAGGTTTCTGCAAGTCCCCTAAATTTTACATGTTGACTCAATTTATGGAGGCAAACTCAACCTACCTACAGGCCACATTTAGACTACGGCCCTTGTGTTTTTAACATTTGCTATGGATGTTTCCAAATGATTGTGCATAAAGCAAGTACTTATACCGTGTTTCCCCGAAAATAAGACCTACCCATAAAATAAGCCCTAGCAGCATTTCTAAGCATTTGCGCAATATAAGCCCTACCCTGAAAATAAGACCTAGTGATGGGTGTGGGTATGCCGCATATCTGCACAATCCATGCATTTCGTTGCGGAGCAGTAAAGAAAATGACCAGCCCTTCTCATCTGCCCCATCATGACAGCTACTATCCCAGAGGTGACCGGAAAGGTGCAGGCAGCCCTACCAACAAGGTCGGCTCCCCCTGTCAGGTCCTGGCCATTCTGTGTGTGCTGCAAGCTGAGGCTTTGAGAGGAAAATAACACATCCCCTGAAAATAAGCCCTAGGGTGTCTTCTTGAGGAAAAATAAATATAAGACCCTGTCTTATTTTCGGGGAAAGACGGAAGGTAAAGGGTTTCCTTTCTTTAGTAGCATAGGTTTTGCCAAAATATCAAGCCCGATATGTAATAAAAATTGCTACTAAGACTCATAATACTCACTTCAAGAATTTTTTAAACTATTCATTTACAATCTATTGGTATTTTATTTTCCCAGATTGTTACTCAAATGGTTAATTAGTTCATAGGACTGCTGAAACTAAAATATTAAAAAAATTCCTATCTGTAGTCTAACAAAATTTATGGGTTTGTGTTTAAAACTGCCATCCTGATTATACCCAAGCCCTAGTAATGTAACAGACATACTCAGTCCATAATCCAGCCTCAACTGAAAAAAAGTTCAGAATTTGCTACAATGCTCATTGAGAAAACCCTGCTTGTAGTAAACATTTGTTGAACTCATCACCTGAATGACAGCAAAGAGATACAAAATCCTTAAAGAGTACACACCTCTACTTACTGAAAGATTGCCCATAAGGAAATTTCCAAAGACCCTATGAATGGCAGTTAATGATTAATGGTTAGAAGAAAAAAAGTGTCATTCTGTAAGCTGACAGATATTGATAATAATATTCCTTTTAACTTCCATGCCACAGAAGGTGTCAGTAAAGAAAGATAAATGTCAGGCTAATATACTATTAGTGGAAAGGAGATATTTGAAGGAAGTAGCACCTATCAAACTCCCACTTTTCTAGAGATTTCTTAGGTTTTGAAATATGAGAATTTATACTTTACATTTATATATTCAGTTATTTTAAACCAAAATTGTATCAGAATCTTGAGGAAAAAAACAATTCCTTCCTGGTTAGAGAGAGGGTCTCACAATGTAGCCCACGCTGAACTTGAACTTCTGGGCTCACATGATCCTCCCATCTCAGCCTCCCACGTAGCTGGGAGTACAGACACGTGCCACTGTGCCTGGCTTTGAGGAAATATTTTTAAATATACATGTCCAGGTCTTATTAGATTTACTAAATCAAAATCTTCACAGGAGAGCTTAGACCTGAAGTTTTTTTTTTTTAATTTCCACAAGTCACTGTGATGCACAATTCTAGCTGAGAACTATTGCAGCAGACAACCATTTCAGTGTCATTTCTCACTCAAATGGGCAATTCCAATTATCATTTGGGGATTTGGCTAAAAAGAGGAAAGAGTAAGAGAGAGCACTTAATTTTCCTGCATACGGGTAGAGTAGGGACTAATAAACTCAAAATGCAACTGGATTTTGCTATTTATAATCTCCTTATGTCCCAACTTCCCATCAAGACATTCCAGTAGACTTTTATCTAAGTGGCTGTTTCTTCAAGAATAGGACAATGACTCAGTTACTTATTCATTCTTCCCTCTTCTGAAAGCTTCCCCTCCCCCCCATCAACTGCCAATCTGGCTTCACCAGTAACCTCCTAAAACTGATCTCTAGGCAAGTTTACAACTCACTAACTCTCTTTCCTAAAAAGAGTTATTATTCTCAAAAACACACATTACCTGGTCTGAGTACATACACTGAAAGCAAATGCACAAAACACACACACACACGTCTTCTTGGTATTTTCCCTCAATTTTCAAACAGGCCTTCATGTTTATGATTGGTCTCTTTTTCCCTTTCCATTTGTTCCCCTTAACTTTTGCCATTGAGAGAGAAATCACTTTCATGCCAATCACTTTTTTAAGGAACTTATCAGTAGCAGCCAGACTTCCATTTATTATAAAATTCTTTAGTTTTGTTTGAGTTTTAAGATAAAGCCTATTGCCAGGGCAAATTTGGCTTTCCTGTGTAGTTTTACACTAATTAGAAAAAAACACCTGGGTTGGGAAAAAAACGACTCTTGAATAAACAAGTTTTACCTTTAACAAATTAAGTGTTGTCACAAATGTTGACCAAAAGTGCATAAAGGAAAGCTATACGCCCTAATGCTTCTTTAAAAGTATCAATATTTAAAGTAAAATCTTAGATAATTAAGTTATTTTAAAATATGTTCATTCAGGGAATGCTTGAGATCCCACATATGGAAAATTGACAGTTACCTATGTCAATGTTAAAACAAATGCATCTCAAATATTTTGGAAATAAAGTTGATCTATACCTTGTTTTTTGAGTCAATAAATGCACCGTGTGAAAGCAGTTTTTCTGCTATTGCTATGTTCTGGTGATAGGCAGCATAGTGAAGAGCAGTGTTGCCATAGACATCATGAACGTTTGGATGGGCACCATCTTCCAGCAGAACGGTCACACATTCCTCCTCCTGGCATTGGACGGCCTGTCAGTATTAGACCAAGAAACAAAGCCAATTCTAGGAATTCAAAATAAACTTTCCACAGATTTCACCAATGAGTCATATTTAAAGGAGCTACATTCATTTTTATTCTATGTATTTAAATCCAATCCATCACATGCTAAAAGAGCTGACTGCTACACACCTTTATCAGAGGTGTCCTCTTTTTCCTGTCATGCCTGTTGAGTTTGCACTGGTTGTCTACCAGGAGTTTTACCACTTCTGCACAGCCATTGGCAGAGGCCAAATGTAGAGCAGTCCTATGAAAATGAGAGGACTTGTTAGGAAATTGTAGTGCACTATCTCAAAACATACGATTCACATAATCGTAAACAATAAATCGGATGTGATACTTCTGCCTTCAAAACAAATATTTGATGTTCTTGTGAAGAAAGTACAATGCTTATTAGCTCTTATTCCTCACTAATTAATGAAAGAGCAGCCTATTGGTACACAATGAGCTTGGCCTTTGGATTCAGGGCAAGTTGGGTTTGAATCCTACTTTAAGGTTGTCACTTACTAGCTATTGCTTAGCCTTTCCACATCTCAATTTCCTCATCAATAAAATGGGGAAGAAAATAGCAGCTATCACACAGGACACCATGATGATGCTTAAATGAGAATCTACGCAAAGTATTTAGAGCAGTTCCTAGTGCAAATAGCAGCTCAATGATTGTTAGATATTATCATTATTTCCATTACTACTTATCAAAGGTAACATGTAAATTCAGTAAATGATACAACTATACCTACCTTGTGGTTGGTTTTAAAGATTAGAGATAACACCATAGTTCAAGGATTCTAAGATACTCATTTTCTTACATTTTAACATCTCTGACATTGGAATGCCACTTGTCATTCATGATTTATTTCAAACATATTGGGTAGCATTTTGAATATTCTCTTATTAATAAATAATGGATCATCACACAATCCATAGTGTCTCACATTAAGTGAAATATGGTATATACAACAGGTGCGTGGCAGTTCTAGTCACATGTTTGGCATTTAAATAAATTTCACGGCTGGGCACGGTGGCTCACACCTGTAATCCTAGCACTCTGGGAGGCCAAGGTGGGAGGATTGCTCGAGGTCAGGAGTTCGAAACTAGCCTGAGCGAGACCCCATCTCTACTATAAATAGAAAGAAATTAATTGGCCAACTAATACATATAGAAAAAATTAGCCGGGCATGGTGGTGCATGCCTGTAGTCCCAGCTACTCGGGAGGCTGAGGTAGCAGGATTGCTTGAGCCCAGGAGTTTGAGGTTGCTGTGAGCTAGGCTGATGCCACAGCACTCACTCTAGCCTGGGCAACAAAGTGAGACTCTGTCTCAAAAAAATAAATAAATAAATAAATTTCACTTCTTAACAGTATTATGGAAAAAGAAGGCTGAAAGAACAACGAGATGTTTTTAAAACAAAGTATTAATAGTTGTTACTTTGATTTTCAAAAAACTTCAATGCAAAGCAAACTCAGTTTCAAATAAATGGGTATGGCTCATTTTTTTCAAAATAAATATTGGAATAACCATCTCTATTTGCTATTTTTCATTTTCATAAGAGTACAACTAAAATAAAATGATTTTTATATAATAGTTAACATATATGTAATAAATCTATATATAACAAAAACATATGTCCATGATAAAATGTATACATAATAAAATTAATGAAAACACATGAAAACATTACCTTTACCTCTGAAGAGGCTAAAAGTTGGCCGAAGATTCCAATCCACACACAAAAAAATAATAAATTAATAGGAAGTAAGAAATTATTTCTATCTGTGCAAGATTCATATTTCTGCTCTTCCCAGGGATCATTTCATTAATAATAAACTTTCACTAGAATTTTTATACATGCTCATTGCACAAATCACAGAAGAGAAAAAGGAAAAAATTTCCCTTATAATATAAACGCCCAGAAATAACAAATTGTATCACATTTTTAAGTACTTTTGGTGAGGGCAAGACCATAGGGTGATTGTGTGTACTGATATTTTAATAATCAAACTGATATTTTTTCCTCAATTTATATACCAGATACTTCTCACCTGTCAACATACATCTGTATCTATGCTCACATTCAACGGTCCTATATTATTTCACCCTTGGATGCACTGGAATTTATATATAAAATCCATTATATGTATTCTTCTTAATACATTGCTATTTTAAACAGTGGAGAGAAAAACAAATTGCTTCTATCTCTCATTATTTCCTAAGGATATTTTTGTAAAATGGAATGACACACTTTGTGGATAAATCGAATGCCTTCTCTTACAAGTAACACTGAATATTTTATCCTATATGCACAGGTCACCTGCAGATTTACAAAAAAGTATTTTGCCCCATTTTAAATTACGGTTCAGGTTTTTTCTTGATTTGAAAGAATTCTATGTAAAATTAGCATACATTTTTCAGCTGATATATGCATGTTTGTGTGTATGTGGCTAATATGTTGTCTTTTATTTTGTTAATTTCTTTCTGACATACAGAGGGTTTACATTTTTTTTCCACTAAATCAACCTTCACAATCAATGTTTGCTTATGAGGTCATTCTCAGGAAGGTCTCTGTCAACATAAAAATGTATCTGTATGAATAGGCATTTGTGTTTTCTTCTGGTAATTTTCTCATTTCCTATATTTAAAATTTGTGACTTCTATTCCATCATGAACTTATTTTTGTGACATAAAAATCTAGCTGGGTTTCTCTAAAAAGTTAAGAGGCATTTCATCTACCAATAATTCACCTTTGCCTTCTAATACAAAATGTCGCCATTATCAAGTTCTAAATTCTTACATATATTTGTTGGTGTTTCTGGATTTTTCTATTATGCTCCATTCATTTGTCTCTTCAACTGTTAGTAAGTGACCAAGCTATGGAAATAGCAGCTTTTCATATCCAGAAGGGCAAGGCTTTGCTCACTCCATTCTCAAATTTCTTAACACCTTTCGGACCACATAGAAATCTCTAAGACAAACGTCAGGGACCGCACGTTTTTGGGCAAACTGCACGTTATTTAAAGCATCATTACTACAGATCATAATGTACTTTAGGTGTTGTTTTTCAATAATTGTAACATTTTTATTTACAAAAACAATTAAATAACTAATAAAGCAATTAAAGTCCCTAGTGCTTTTTTTGACTACTGCATAAAACATTTTCCTCTATGAAGAGGGACCAAACAAAATGTACATAAGTATCTAGATTTGCTCCTTTTTTCATGGGCAGCACAAACTGCAGGCTCTCATACGAAATTTTTTCTTTCCACTTGCTGGAATACACATAGGTTCATGCTGCTTCATATCACCTGACAACCTTTTGGGTGGATCTTTACGAGGTGCTCTCCTTGCACCCCCAGGGGAAGGGCTGGACAGATTTGTCTCTGGTTCTAGAGAGCCTTCATTATTGTCATCTGTTATCCAGTCTCTCACCACTGATAGCAGAAACTGTTTATACTTCATTTTTGCTTGTGGATTGAGGACATTGTACATTCTAAATGAATTGAAAAGTCCACAGTTTATAAGGTACAGCACTACTTTTTTTGTCCATTTCATCGTTTTCCATAGAAGAACAACACGAAAGGAATTGATACACATGGTCAACGCCTTTCATGTGGGCATTGTATTCCTTGATGCAGGCAGGTTTTACAATAGTCTCTCCCGTTTGTCTATTTTTTTTTTCCTATTGTTGAGACAGAAGTGTCATGGGTCGTTGATCTCATTCAGATAACCCACTTGTCTTTCCACGCGAGGAGAAGAATATCGCCTTTTCAGGAAAATATTATGTCACCTTTCTTCATTCTTGATGTTTTCATTTGCCAATTTGGCGGTAAACCTCTACTCTCCCTAATGGACAAGACAGTGTGTTGACATCTAAGGTCCATAAGCGATAGCTTGCGAAACACAAGAAAACTCATGAGCGGTCCATAACAGATGGCGGCAAAACACAAGAAAACTCGTGAGCCATCCGAAAGGTGTTTCAATATAATCACAATAGTAAAAGGCAGACAGCATGTATCACTCAAAAATTTTAAAACCTTCATATTTTTATTTGGTTTATGTAGAATTTTTTTGCCCAGAAATCAATATAGTATGGAAATTATTTCTCTCCTTAAGTATCTTTCTATAATGTACGTAACATGTGTACATTAAAAATAAAACACTATATATACTTAATTTTGTTCCTTAAATCACTTGAAAATTGTTGTTAAAGAGCTCTAAAGCGGGAATGAAGAGTGCACTGGAAACCAGAAGTTGTTTTGTTTTTGTGTTGCTGCTCATAAAGATGGCCTGGGCAGGGTCCCCTGCAAGTGCTGCGGGGCCTGTGGAGGGAAGAGAGCCCAGGCCCCTGGGCGGGCGACAGGAGGCTGTGAGGCCCAGTCCAGGAAACAGCGTTTCCCTCACAACCTCCTGGCCGCCCGCCCGTCCGCCTGCCCGGCGGTTCCTATTACCTGTGCATAGAATCTTTATCATTTATGATCCAGGGTTTCTTCCAAAGCAAACGCTTCACTTTCTCCACATCACCCCGGCAGGCAGCCCCATGGATGGGCTTGAGATCTTCCGGGTGGATGCTGTACAAGGTCTTCGTGTAGGCCTTCTGAGGAACCTCATCCGCGGTGCCTACCAGGGTCTTCCACACGCTGCCGAAGGAGGACGACTCGCCCTTGCCCTCCTTCCTCCCGAAGGCCAAGAACTTCTTCATGGCGCCGGCTGTGGGCTCCGGACACCTCGGCTACTCCGCTCCCCCTACCCCCTCCCACCCCACCTTTGCCCGCCTCCACCCGCCTCCCAGCCCAATCCAGGTAAGAAATCGCTGTCTGGCCACAAGCTCCAAGAAAAAATCGCAGCTTCCAGTCTCCGAGCCCAAGTTAACCACCAGAGAGCGCCAAGCCAAGCCGTTAAGTACCACTGCGCCTGCGCACCGATGGCAACGGAAAAAACGGTCGTCAGCATGCTCGCGCGCACTAGCTGACTAGCCGGGATCTCTCCGCCCACCGCCGGCTGCACGTGCCTCCGGCAGCATCATTAAATGATTTTTGCTTCATTTACTTTTATATCTGCTTCCTTGAGTCTTAACCTTCAAATTTACATTTGCTTACTTGCTTAAAGTGGAGATGGATTGTCTGATTAATTTTTTATGATCTAACAAATACTAGTTTTCAGATGGTCCTCTCGGACTCTGTCTTTCTATCATTCTTTTCTCCGTTTATCTACACAGAATACTGAATTAGAGTTGAAAGTGACTTCAGCAAGACACATAACGCTGCTCCATGATAATCTTGCTGCTAAAAGTACACAACTCTTTCTGAGACCACGTAATTTGAATGTCATCTGGTCTGAAATTGAGACGCTTAGTTAAATCCATATGTTGGAATGCTAGAGTATAGACAAAAGGGTTTTAGCTTGTACAACAACTCTAGTTGATTAATTTCTACTTAGTGGCCGACTGGAGTGCTCTGTTGAAAAGAATTCTGAAACCAAGTCCATATGCAGCAGGAAAAGGGTGTCAAAAATCTATTAGTAATATCTTTTTATTTTGAACTCTTGGTGTGTGTTCAAATTTTCTTGTCTCTATTTTGTTTCTCAGATTTTCCAGCAAATAACATTGTGAAGTTCCTGGTAGGCTTTACAAACAAGGGTACAGAAGATTTCATTGTTGAATCCTTAGATGCCTCCTTCCGTTATCCTCAGGACTACCAGTTTTACATCCAGAATTTCACGGCTCTTCCTCTGAACTCCGTAGTACCACCCCAGAGACAAGCAACTTTTGAGGACTCCTTCATTCCTGCAGAGGCTATGGGTGGACAACCCTTTGGTCTGGTCATCAATCTGAACTACAAAGATTTGAATATAAGGCCTCTAAACCTTATTTTTTAAGGTTAGAGATGAATGGGGACAATTGACATAGTTTCATAAATAGCCTTTTCTATTCATTCAAGTACCTATTTTGTGGTTGAAACTGTGATAGGCACCAAAGAGGCAAAAATAAATTACACGTTTCTGTAAATCTATAATCCAGTGGTGAGGATGGGCAAAAACAGGCAGTAAAACAGTGTGAATAGGGATGCATACTAGAGACATGTGTAATAAGGTGCTGTTGTGTGGGAGAGGAAGTGACTTGGGCAGGATCTTAAAAGGAAAAGGAGCAGCAAGCCACACAAAGGAGTCTACTGCTGCTTTCGATGTTAAGATCTATTAAGTAATGTGCTTTGTACCTCCTTTTATTGCTTGTTTTGCTCATTTTACTGCTTATATTTGTAAGTTTTAAAGATTTTCTGTAACTGTTTTTCCATCATTTTATACACTCACAGATAAGATATAACCAGATATTTTTAAGGTAGATTTAGCAGCAAGATTTACAGTTTAGTTTTCATTTATGAGAACCAAATGTCCCAATATAAGCTCTGATGTATTATGATTTTAAACTGTATGTTATATATATGATATATTAGTCATCACTAAATAAAAGAAACCCACTAGAATTTTACTGCTGGAAATCGACCTCTGTATGCCAATTGTTGTGTCCTTCAGATGAGAGCACATATAAACCATTCCCTTTTCAAAAAGTTTTCAGAGAAGGAAATTTCATTTTCTCTTTGAAGCTAATGCAGGCTTTTCATCACTCTAGTGTTAACATGTTTAACTTATGTCTAAGTTAAATTTCTTGTGTTGCCATTAAGTTTTCCCTTTTTTCCTAATTACTTAGTAGACAGGAAAGGTTTTCATCCTTCCACGTAGAATTAAATGAGATCCAACAAGCATATATGTAGTTTCTGTTCCATTTTGAATGTTATTTTCATTAGCATATTCTGATTCCTGGAATTGTCAATAGAGGAATACAAACTGAAATATCTTGAAGTAAAACTTATATAATTATAGTTCAGCAATAACTGACAGTTTTGAAAAAGTACTGAATTTGTGTGAGGCATTGAACACAGAGCTGTGTATTGTCCCAGTGATTCTGATGTATTTGAAAACTAAAATTGTGTTGACCTGACATTGATTGTTTCAAGACCACAACAGAAAAATGTTTTGATACTGAAAATCACCAACCCATTAATTATAAAGAAATTGGTTTCCAGCCCATTGTCAATTTAGAACATGAATTTGACTTTTGTTCAGGTCCAGTTCTTAAAATGATCTGCTTCTGCAACTACTACTGTACGTTTTCATGCTTCCTTCCTTGTTTTGGAGGATTGAAGATAACAGAAGGAAGAGCTGCTGTTGTAAGAATGCTCTGTGATCGATCTTCGTTTCTTTCTGCAATGTTATCTCATTTTTACTTTGTTTTCCTGATTGCTCACACATCTCAACCCCAAAGAAACTAGGGGACAACTGAGATAGGTGTCACTATGTTTCCCAGGATGGACTTGAACTCTTGGGTTCAAGAGATTCTCCCACCTCAGCCTCTCAAGTAGCTGGGACTATAGGCAGGTGCTGCCGTGCCCAGCCTGGTGACGTTTTTATTTTATAGATGAAAGTAACATCATAACATTATAATGTTGAATCCCTGACACTGAATAGTGTAATTACATATGACTCTGTTGAGTTTACTAACCTAAGTGATGGGAAAGTGATAGTATTATCTGTTAGGGTAACAGTTTTAGGAAATCTTACAAGATTTCACACTTTCAATACATTTAAGATTGTTGTGATTTTAATTTTTTTAACAGGGCAATGTATTCCAAGATGCAGTCTTCAATCAAACAGTTACAGTTATGAAAGAAAAGATGGGTTAGATGGAGAAACATCAATGAAAGTTACAGTATGTAGATCTTGATCTCATAAGGTAGGACTAGAAGGTTTGCTGCTATTTCAGCAAATTTTTTTGAATGGTGAAAATGGACTATATGATTTGGTGAAAGCCTTACTACATTCATTCTTACTTTAGATGATTCTTATAACTATTAATATCAAGTAAGATAGGTGAAACGGACAAATCTTTTTAAAAGATAGTAGTTGGCTTTCTGTCGTTGCTCTGTTCTAAATTCTTTTTTACCTCATGCACATAAGCTGTTCACCAGCATGAGCCAAGTCTAAAATTACTGCTGAAAACATAAATTAGAAGTTTTTATCTTAAAAAACGTGTTCTTTCTGAATGATGAATCATTCTTACTGTAGACTTAAATGTAATTCACCTGAAGTAATTTTTAAATTGTGCAAAATAATGTAATGTTTGAGGCACACAAAACCTAACACAATTATTTTAAACTGTGAGCTTTGAATATAGCATAAAATGTAATGTAATTTTATTCATTTTAAATCACAGAATTTTTTATTGACTAATTGCTCTTAAATACAAATTAAATTTATAAAATTAATTGCCTGAATTTTGAGTGAAAAATATTTTTTTTCCTGCAAGTTATTTGGAAAGCTTATGTCATGTGTTAGAATTATAGTTGTAATTAGCTGTGGTATTTCCTATGAATTAAAGCCAATTTATATTTTCTTTTATGTCAGAATCTTTATGTATATGTTCCTTGCTGGTCTTGGGCTTCTAGTTGTTGTTGGCCTTCATCAACTCCTAGAGTCTAGAAAGGTAATTATAGATAAACACCTCTTATACTTCAAAAGTCACTGCAATACTGAGTTAAGCACAATCTATTTCTTTGTGGCTGCTTCTGACGGTGAGTTTTTATACTTACAGCTTTGTTAAACCTTTTTAAAATAAAACATGAAGATGAGAACTTGGATGTGTAACTTGGATTCATTTAGACTTTCATGCACATATATAATTATTGTCCTTTGTCTATACCCCTCCAGAGTGATCTTTACCTTCTTATTGTTATTGTAACTCCAAATTATGCTAGAATTTTTTTTCTCAAACCCAGAAAGATTTCATTGTTCTGTTTACTATATTTTCACATGGATATGCTATTTTATCTGTAAGCAGTCCAGCTTTTTATATCTGCCTTAATACTTATAACTACAGGGATAATTCTTAATTCATAAATGAGTCTCTTCATATGAAAAAGAATTTGGCTATATTTGCTCTGTGAGTCAAACTTCTGTTTTTGTGGTCAGCATAGTAAAGTGGTATCACCTTGGGTTGTCACTGTGGTTGTCCCCTATCGAGTCCCTACTCTCCCTCCACCATCTCTTTCCTTCTCCCCCTTACCCCACAAAAACAATAACTCTGCTATTCCTCTCAATGGGAAAGTATAACACAAATTGTGTCAAATACGTTAGTATAATCTATTGGACCCTAAACACCTGCTAGTCATTTTAGTAAATGTTTATTAAGCCGTAAGTCAGGCAGTCAAATCTATATAAAATTAACAATAAATGTTATTAATAATCACTTTCTTTTTTACTTTTAAATATTTATTCATTTTGAAATGAAGTCTTGCTCTGTCACCTAAGCTAGAATGCAGAGGCTGATCATAGCTCATTGTAGCTTCCAACTCCTATGTTCAAATGATCCTCCTATCTCAGTCTCCAGAGTAACTGGGACTATAGGCACATACCACCACACCGGCCAATTTTGAAAATTTTTTGTAAAGATGGAGTCTCACTATGTTGCCCAGGTTGGTCTTGAATTCCTGGCCTCAAGTGATCCTCCTGCCTCAGCCTCCCAAAGTGCTGGGATTACAGGCATGAGCTACCACACCTGGCCAGCACTTTTCTTTAAAAGAAATGCTTAAATGTGAATTTCTAAAATTTCATTGCCTCATTTTCATAATAGCTGGAATTTTTTCTATAAATTTATTGGGTATAACTACATATTTTTTTTTTCCATTTGAATGAAGTCATTAGTTATCTTTCAATGTATTCAGAATCTAATTTATAGACTATATAATACTTATGTAGATAATTAAGTTTTTTATTATTTGTTTTTTTTTTTAGAGCAAGGCAAAAAAATGAATCATTTTTACTTTCTAGCAGTTTTATTGTAAATACTCTACGGAGAAAGTCTGATGCTCTTAGATTAAATTGAGGTTGTTAAATGAGATTTTATCTTTTTGTTTTATCTATGCCAACTGTTTAACTCTATTTAGCTTACAATGCACTGCCTGCATGCAACATATCAGCAGTTATCCTGAATTTTATTGAACATAGAAATAAATTTATTCTTTGATTAAAATTTGATTCCTAAAGGGAAAGAAAATCATTATATAAATAGACATTCTTATTTGGTCTACCAATGGTATAGTAACATTAGAAGCTTTTTAGCAAGGGAAAATTTGATGTAATGGAACTACTTTAAAATATATTTAAAATATATTTTTACATTTTTTATATTTTTATGTTGTCGTAGCGCAAGAGACCCATACAGAAAGTAGAAATGGGTACATCAAGTCAGAATGACGTTGACATGAGTTGGATTCCTCAGGAAACTTTGAATTAGATCAGTAAGTAGTCTAACAAACTTGGCTGGGAAGGTTTTCTCTTAACTGGAATTGAAATATCTTAGATTTAGCAAGAAGCGCTTGGTCAGTACTGTTTAATATGCGCCTCTTCCATTACTTATAGAATTTAGTATATTGATTAGTGAACAATTTAAAGATTTATTCTATGTGTAGTATTTCTTAGGCTTTTTTTTTGAGACAGAGTCTCACTCTGTTGCCCCAGCTCGAGTGCCATGGCGTCAGCCTAGCTCACAGCAACCTCAAACTCCTGGGCTCAAGCAATCCTTCTGCCTCAGCCTCCTGAGTAGCTGGGACTACAGGCATGCGCCACATGCCCGGCTAATTTTTTCTATATATTTTTAGTTGGCCAATTAATTTCTTTCTATTTTTAGTAGGGACGGGATCTCGCTCTTGTTCAGGCTGGTTTCAAACTCTTGACGTTGAGCGATCCTCCCGCCTCAGCCTCCCAGAGTGCTAGGATTACAGGTGTGAGCCACCACGCCCAGTCTATTTCTTAGGCTTTAATTTCCAAATGCTTCCAAATCTGCAGTTTATTTACAAATGTATGAATTTTCTATATTCCTAATCTATTTCCTGTCTCTTTTCTTTCCTCTTGCTTCAGAGCAAAGTAGAAGACATGAGGTGCTTAATTTTTTTTTCTTTTTTATTTCAGCATATTATGGGGGTACAAATGTTAAGGTTACATGCTTAATTTTTTTTTTTTTTGAGACAGAGTCTCACTTTCTTGCCCAGGCTAGAGTGAGTGCCGTGGCATCAGCCTAGCTCACAGCAACCTCAAACTCCTGGGCTCAAGCAATCCTGCTGCCTCAGCCTCCCAAGTAGCTGGGACTACAGGCATGTGCCACCATGCCCGGCTAATTTTTTTCTATATATATTAGTTGGCCAATTAATTTCTTTCTATTTATAGTAGAGATGGGGTCTCGCTCTTGCTCAGGCTGGTCTCGAA
>VSMD01000661.1:0-47965 GCA_008750895.1 Mirza zaza
TATGATGATGCCACTGCACTCTAGCTGGAGTGACAGAACAAGAAAGACCCTGTCTCAAAAAAACTTTGAGGACTGTTTGCCACAATACTTTACTCAAAAAAAAAACAAGAGATCAACTTTTATGTGGGGGATTTTTAAAAAAATTCAATGATTGGTGCTGAGGTAGAAGAGCGACATTCAATAGCACTGAATGTAGGGAAGGAGAGGCCCATGCCAGGAAAGATTCTGAGGAAGATGAGCTGACGGTTCTGCAAAGACTGTTTAACACGAAATGTCTGCAGATAGGAGGCTAAGGGTGTAGTGAACAACTACAGCTGCATCCTCTGAGATGTGTTCCTAGAGGTAAACTCAGCAAGGGGGCTGTCGGGTTTCCATTGCCACAAGACATCCCCCTTCAACATGTCATTGCCATCGCTTTTAATTCTTTGTTGAAGTTTAGCTTCCTTGGGTGAGAGCTGTGTCCCCTGCTAAAATGCTGTGAAGGGAAAGGGAAGGCCACACCGATTGTTGCAGATCTCGGTGCTCAGTAAAGTGGCTGATGAAATCCTGCCCATGTAGGGCAGTAGAGGCCAAGGAAGCAAGGAAAGGAATTGGGGCCCGTTGTTCCCATCTCCCTTTTCTTGAGGTAGGGGGGAAGCTGCAGGTGGAGAGAGATGGGGGCTCATTAAGTATTCAAAATGAGGCAGAGGTAAAAAAAAAAAAACTTATTTCAAGAGAGTAGCTTCATTTTTCTAAGTGTTTTCTTTAAACAATTAGTCACTAGTGCCATGTGCTGGGCTTCTGATAACAGAACAATAGGATCTAGCCAGACAGTATATGTTAGCGGAGGTAGTTTTGCCACCGAGAAGATGTAGTACGATGCATTTGTGATCGTTCAGTTGTCAGAAGTAAAGAAAGATCTGTTGAAGGTATCCTGTAAGCACTGCTCAAACTCTGGAATCCAGGCCTGCAACTTGGGCGAAGCAGGTGGTATGTAAGATATTCAATTCCACCCTCCATAAAGCACAGGAATTTCACATTAGCTGCTGCCCGCAGGTGCTCACCTCGTTCTCTCAGTCACTGACTAATGGTAGTTGAGCAGCCTTCCCTGGACTGGGAATACAATGCATTGATTTAAAGTATTCTTGTCAATAAAACTTCAATAACTTTTTTCCTATTGTCAATTCATGTAACTAGAATGTTCTTTTTTAAAAAAAAAATTTTTTTAAAGAACAAATTGATTGGCTGGGCGCAGTAGCTCACGCCTGTAATCCTAGCACTCTGAGAGGCTGAGGCGGGTGGATTACTCGAGGTCAGGAGTTCGAAACCAGCCTGAGCATGAGTGAGACCTCGTCTCTACTATAAATAGAAAGAAATTAATTGGCCAACTAATTTATACAGAAAAAAAAATTAGCCGGGCATGGTGGCACATGCCTGTAGTCCCAGCTACTCAGGAGGCTGAGGCAGGAGGATTGCTTGAGCCCAGGAGTTTGAGGTTGCTGTGAGCTAGGCTGACGCCACGGCACTCACTCTAGCCTGGGCAACAAAGTGAGACTCTGTCTCAAAAAAAAAAAATTAAAAAAAGAACAAATTGATCTTTTGTATTTTAATTTATAGAGTTTTTGTTTTGGGGGGGGGGTTTGTGTTGGTTTTTGTTGGTGTTGGGTTTTTTTTTTATTTACCAAATCAACTGGAATAGAGTGTTTTCTTATCACTCCTTTAACTAGAAGGAATAATGGGTCTTTAGTGAATCAATTAGCATTCAAGATGATGTTAAACTGGCCAGTTGAGGTGGCTCAAGCCTGTAATCCTAGCACTCTGAGAGGCCGAGGCGGGCGGATTGCTTGAGGTCAGGAGTTCGAAACCAGCCTGAGAAAGAGCGAGATCCCGTCTCTACTATAAATAGAAAGAACTTTTTTTTTTTTTTTTTGAGACAGAGTCTCACTTTGTTGCCCAGACTACACTGAGTGCCGTGGCATCAGCCTAGCTCATAGCAACCTCAATCTCCTGGACTCGAGCAATCCTCCTGCCTCAGCCTCCCGAGTAGCTGGGACTACAGGCATGTGCCACCATGCCTGGCTAATTTTTTTTTCTCTATATATTAGTTGGCCAATTAATTTCTTTCTATTTATAGTAGAGACAGGGGTCTCACTCTTGCTCAGGCTGGTTTGGAACTCCTGACCTCAAACAATCCGCCTGCTTCGGCCTCCTAGAGTGCTAGGATTATAGGCGTGAGCCACTGCACCTGGCCAATAGAAAAAAATTAATTGGCCAACTAGTGTATATATAGAAAAAATTAGCCGGGCATGGTGGCGCATGCCTATAGTCCTAGCTACTCATGAGGCTGAGGCAGCAGGATTGCTTGAGCCCAGAAGTTTGAGGTTGCTGTAAGCTAAGCTGACACCACGGCACTCACTCTAGCCTGGACAACAAAGCCAGACTCTGTCTCAAGAAAAAAAAAGAAAAAGAAAAGATGTTAAACTTTCATCACTTATTCTCTTTAAAATGTAAATTTGAAACTCTAAGAGTTGTTTATGTCAACTAAAATTTATAATTAATTTAAACAGTATGGTAAATCTAGTCTCTTCGAAGTATACAAGATTTAGAGCACAGGCCAGGTGAGGTGGCTCACGCCTATAATCCTAGCACTCCGGGAGGCCAAAACCAGAGGATCACTTGAGGTCAGGAGTTCAGGACCAGCCTGAGCAAGAGCGAGACCCCGTCTCTACTAAAAATAGAAATAATTAGCTGGGTGTGGTGGTGCCCACCTGTAGTCCCAGCTACTGGGGAGGCTGAGGCAAGAGGATTGTTTGAACCCAGGAGTTTGAGGTTGCTGTGAGCTAGGCTGATGCCATGGTACTCTAGCCCAGGCAACAAGCAAGACTCTGTCTAAAAAAAGAAGAAAAGGCCAGGTGCGGTGGCTCAAGCCTGTAGTCCTAGCTCTCTGGGAGGCCAAGGTGGGCGGATCATTTGAGCTCAGGAGTTCGAGACCAGCCTGAGCAAGAGCGAGACCCCATCTCTACTATAAATAGAAAGAAATTAATTGGCCAACTAATATATATAGAAAAAATTAGCCGGGCATGGTGGCGCATGCCTGTAGTCCCAGCTACGTGGGAGGCTGAGGCAGCAGGATTGCTTGAGCCAAGGAGTTTGAGGTTGCTGTGAGCTAGGCTGACGCCACAGCACTCACTCTAGCCTGGGCAATAAAGTGAAACTCTGTCTCAAAAAAAAAAAAAAAAAAGAAGAAAAAATTAGCTCACACTTGCTGAGCTGCCTCTATTAAAAAATGGGATTGAAAAAGTGGCAATTTACTAGGGCTCTAACTAAAGTAGGTATGATGTTTTATTAAAAATGGTTTTTCTGCATTTTAAGATAAACTTTGTTTCTATTAAGTGTGCTGTAACTCTGTTATAGGATCTTAATGAGGCAGGGCATGAATATCAGCAATCTTGAACTGCTTCTTAAACAGAACACACTGCCTGCCTACCATAGTAGTATCCCTTTGGTGTAACATGCTGCTCTGTTTACTGTGGGTTTTTTTTTTTTTTTCTGTTTTGGGAACTGCCTAGGATGACCTTGTCCCACCCAGGTCTCCCCTGTTCAGCCCGGTTGTACCTTACGTGTACACACCTCATCCATCCAATCCAGAGACTACATTTAATTCCCATCATGAATCCAAAGAAACATCTGGCGATTTCTCATCTGTGGATCTTAGCTTCCTACCAGATGAACTTACCCAAGAAAATAAAGACCAGGCTGTCATTAGAAGCAAGCATGAAATTGAAGAAAACCGTGAAGCTCAAAGTCAACAAAGTAGGTTGCCATTACCCAGTGGACAGGATGTTGGGCCCGGCCTAGACAGCAGCAGTTTGTCCAATTCCCATTCACATCTGCACCCTGGTGATGCTGACTCAATCCAATCCTCTCCTGAGAAACCAAACTCCAACTCCTTGCCTCTGGCGTCCATAACTCCCATGACACCGATGACCCCTGTTTCAGAATGTTGTGGAATTGTGCCTCAACTACAGTGAGTTGTTGGTTTGTTTTTTTTTTTTCAATTAAGCAATGCTTCTGGGTACACATTGTACTTTCCTGAATGTGATGACAACTAATTTCAGGATAATAGTGTAGAGAAGAGAATTTCAGATTTCATTCTTTGTTTTATCGGTTCTTAATGGATCATGACTTTAGACGGTTTGGTGTTCTGTAAAATGAAGAACTGATTCTTCTTTTTTTTTTCTTTCTTTTTTTTGACAGAGTCTCACTCTGTTGCCCAGGCTAGAGTAACGTCGTGTCAGCCTAGCTCACAGCAAACTCAGACTCCTGGACCCAAGCAATCCTCCTGCCTCAGCCTCCCAAGTAGCTAGGACTACAGGCATGCACCACCATGCCTGGCTAATTTTTTCTATGTATTTTTAGTTGGCCAATTAATTTTTCTATTTTTAGTAGAGACATCATCTCGTTCTTGCTCAGGCTGGTTTCGAACTCCTGACCTTGAGTGATCCTCCTGCCTCAGTCTCCCAGAGAGCTAGGGTTACAGGCATGAGACACCATACCCGGCTGAAGCACTGATTCTTGATCCCCTGGAGGGGTTAAGGATTAGCAGACACATACTTGAAGGATGGTATTGTTTATACTAAAGCACTGAAGTTGCTGAAAATTATGTTTAGGGTTGGATAAACACAGAAGATATAAAGATGTAAAATTGAATTTGATTTGATTTAGGATTGTGATTCTATTTCGAGGCATTGTTTTGAAAAAGATTTAAGACTTAATTTTAGCTAGTCACGAAATTTTAGAAAAGGCTGTTTTTAGTACTTCACTTTGAGATGTTCCATTTTACTAGGGACCATTCATGTTACGATGTACTCACATTTGGAATAATTCTCCCCCTAGGAAATTGCTAAGGTGTAACCTATGAAATGAGGAAGTTAATAAGTTGCTTTTGTCTTTTTTTTTTTTACTCTTTATATATGATATAATTTTCTAAATTGACTTATTTCTTCAGGAATATAGTTTCCACTGTAAACCTGGCCTGTAAATTGGATCTGAAGAAAATAGCTTTGCATGCAAAAAATGCAGAATATAACCCAAAGGTAAGATTTTTCAGTATTCCTTTCAACAATAATTAGCTTCTCTTTAGATTTACTTTCCTTTGTACGATCATGATATTGACTTATTCCTTTTTGTTTTTTTCCAAAAAAATTGTTAGTAAAAAAGCTTTTGGCAACTCAAAATGTTAACTGTCTCACTGTTTTGAAGTTATAAAATATATTTCATTCTCTATGCTGAATAAAGTGGTAATTGAGTAAAAGTTAAGGTCTTTCCCTTTCATTCAAAAAGATTTTTCAGTATGACTATTTTCAGCCTGACTATTGGGATACTAGCTTTATTAAAATACCATGATATTTCTGGAAATTTTTCTAAATGTTTTCCCACCTAGCTGACACGTGTATTTTTCCATTTACAGTTTCTCTTGAGAAAACTAAACTGTTTAAAGTTTGAACCTCTACTTACTAACATAGGATTCAGGAATTATTTTTCTCCCCCTCAAAGTTTAATAAAACCTATTCTTTGTGTCCCACCAAGGGCAGGCATCCCATTTTCAGTGGCCTGTTTACTTAAGGCAATTGGATTTGGTGATCCAATAACATTTAATGATTTGCCACTTGCTCTGTACTTAGTACAAAGATGAGTGAGATCTGGTTCCTACTGGGGAAAAAAATTCACTGGCTTAGGTGGTGGAGGATTTATGGCATTAGACAAGAAAGGTCGCACTAGTAGGAACCCAGAGACCTTTCGAGTGTCAACTAATTACAGGTGAAGTATTTGTTTTTGCTTTTGTGGTAGTAGTGTTGCTACATCTGAATTTAGATGTTACCAGAATGTTACCTAAATACTACAATATAGCTTCCCTTTTTATATTTCATGTAACTGGCTATGATGAGGACAGAAGCACAATAACAAGCTAGGATTCTTACAGCTGTAGCAATGATTGATCACATTATTGAACAATCAGCATTTTAAGCATATTGTTCACTATCCTCAGTCCTCCCTCATTTTTTATTTTTAATTTTTTTATATTGCTGAGGGGAGAGGGTGGGAAGAGTACGTAGGATCTGTCCAAACTTGTACTTGATACTCAGGGAAATTCTGGCTTGGCACTTAAGCTACTTTATGAATTTAGCAACATGAACACAGGGTGAGAGTGCTACCTTTTATTAAACACCTGCAAAACACTAATAGGACTTGATCAACTCTGTGTAGTGGTGAGTTGGGATTCTTTTCTACCTGTCAACACTTCAGATCTGACATTGTCTGGCCTTGAAGTGATCTGTGCTTCTGTGGAATAGCCCTGACCCATGGAACTTGTAGCCTTGCAGAGTTCCTCCCTACCTTCCTGGGGCGGAGGGGGGAGGAGAGCAGGGGTGAAGGCTGTGTCTGTGTGGGGACCAGTAGGAGGCCATTTGATGCCCAGTCCATGTGGCAGACTGGCATCTCTCAACCCTCACGTCTGTTTATGGGCTGCTGCTGCTGCTCTGGGGACCACACTTGGAGAACTACTATGGCAGAGAAGAACTTGACAAATCAACTGTCATTCACCTTTGGCATGCCTGTCATCATACATATTCTGTTCTACATTTTGGCTGCTTTTTAGTACATTCTAGAAACTTGGCACGCCTGTAACATACTTCTTGCTCTGATTTTTTTTTTTTTCTGAAGATTCTTTGAAAGAAAAAGTATGTCAAACTGAAAAGCACAGTGTGTCTGATTAGCTTTGGTTTTAAATCTTTGCCATTTCCTATGGAATGTTGGAGGTTAAGTAACTTAGTTTCCCTGTGTACTAAATGGGGCTAATAATGGACTCAAGTTAGTCCTGTCATGAGGATAAATGAGATGAAATCTGCAAAGCTTTTAGCATAGGGACTGAGATATAACAGGTTCTCAAATTTTAGCAGTTACTGATATTTTTGCCTATTTTAAATAAGTACATTTTAGAATCATAGTTATTTTGTTAATCTAATAACTAGGGGAGAATAGATCCAGACATTATTTGGTTGCCCCATCCAATCTCAATATCTTCAAGATTTTTTCATATCCAGCTCTGCTTTTCAACTGTGATAGTGTTAACTGCTAGCAGAAGCCAATTCTCTTTTTGGCTTCTGTGTCTAGAGGTTTGCTGCTGTTATAATGAGGATCCGTGAGCCCAGGACAACGGCCCTCATATTCAGCTCTGGGAAGATGGTCTGCACGGGAGCCAAAAGGTATGAGGAACCACCTTCCATCCCTACCAGACAATTTAGTGTGTAAAACAAGGAAGCATAGCATTGATGTCCCAAAGCACGTGGTAGAAACAAAATACTTTTTTTTTTCTCTGAAGAGTAAATTTCATGAAATGCCAAATTTGGGGGTTAAAAAACACTGTTTTATGATACTGATTTATATCCCATATTTTACAGTCACCCTTTCTAAACTGAGGGCACTTAACTGGGCTGTTACAACTTGTTTTTAAGATTTTTAAAAATTTTTTTAAAGCTGCAGTAATGATTGGCCAGGCGGAGTGACTTGCGCCTGTAATCCTAGCACTCTGGGAGGCCGAGGTGAGTGGATCGTTTGAGCTGAGGAGTTCAAGACCACCCTGAGCAAGAGCAAGACCCAGTGTCTACCAAAAATAGAAAATTTAGCCAGGCACAGCTACTCGGGAGGCTGAGGCAGAAGGATAGCTTGAGCCCAGGAGTTTGAGGTTGCTCTGAGCTAGGCTTACACCACGGCACTCTAGCCAGGGCAACAGAGTTGAGACTCTGGCTCAAAAGAAAAAAAGCTACAGTAATGTTAAAGCATGTTATAAGCCTGGGGAAGTAGTTATTGTGGATTTTCCTTATTGCAGATAAATGGCTAGAACTGTCTAAAGGAGGTAAATTAGACATTTCTTGACTATTAGCTCAAGAGGCATCCATGTAAAGGCTCACTTTTGCTGGATCTCATGCAGAGGAAGCCCTGTGCTCAGATACATTCTTTTACCATAAAACTTTCAAGGGACAGCTGTTCTTCCTTGTCAGTGTTAGAAGATGAGTAGCAAATCATCCTCCTGAAAGGTTGTGCCAGTTTCTCCTCACTCTAGAAATCTACTAAGTGTTCACTTTCTCCTCTGAACACTGGGTGTCAATATTCTTTTATATTTGCTAATTTGATTGGCAAAAGTTTTTAATATACATTTGATTTACTAGTGGGGCCAAATAACTTTTCATGAGCATGTTAACTGCTTACTTTGTCTTTTACCCAATATTCTATGGAGATATTTGTCTTTTGTTAGCAGCTCCTTGTTTTATTTTTTTTAATTTTAAGTTATTACAGGTACCTAATAGTTGTATATATTTATGGGGCCCATGTAATGGTTTGATACAGCCATACAATGTGTAATAATCAACTGGGGTTACTGGGATATCCATCACCTCAAACATTTTATCAGTTGTTAGTTTTTTGTATTTCAGTATTTTCACCATTTTGTGCTATAAATATTTTTCCCAGATTACTGTTTATAGTGTTTTAAACATAATTTAAATTTTTTGCATATAGTCATTCTATTCAATTTTTTGCTTGTTTCTATGTTTGATTTCATGCCTAGGCATTCCCCATGCACAATATTAAGCAAATATTGACTTCTATATATCTTTTCTAAGTCTTGCTTTAGATTGGGGAAAGGATAGTTGGTATAGTTGATATTTTGATTCATCTAGAGCTTTCTCTGGATGATGGAAATGTTCTATATTTGTCTATTGTTGTAGCTATTAGTGACATGCAGCTATCCAGGATTTGAAATACAGCTAATATGACTAGGGGACTGAATTTTTACTTTAATTGGACAGAGTAGGTCTAGAATCTTATTTTAATATAAGATAATTTTCTTAACATAGTTGGTCAGTGTTCAGATACGTTTATTAAAGAATCCATGCTTACTCCATTTTCCCCCAGTTTTACATATTTCCCCCCAGTTTTTACATATTAAAAACTTGTCATGTTTTTACATATTAAAAACTTATATTCTTGACATGTGTCTGAGTAAATATTTGGATTCTGTCTTCTATTAATCTTTGGATCCCTCGTCCCAGAAATCTCTATTTTTAAGTGACTATTGGATAATTGTGCATATGTCTACAAGCATGTTCATTTCAGCATTGTTTAAAACAGGGAAAAACCACATATCTAAATATTTTTATTAAATATCTAATATATTTTGATTTTTAAATCAAAGTGAAATTTTATCAGCCTTATACATGCACACGTACATTGGAAAGATGGTCACATGGTGTTACGTTGGGATGGGATGGGAGCAGGAAACTAAATTGCAGGTTTACTATCCAACTTTCATTGTAAAATATGCTCATACTATGCAAACATCCATAAGTATCTTTCCCTATCTGAATTTATTTGGTTCCCAAAATCAGATAGTGAAAGCTTGGTTAGTGAGTTCAGATAATAAGAGATAGTTGTTATCCAAATATATTTGTAGTGAGTTGTGAGAATCTGGTATTAAGAGTCACCAGTATTATCTCCAAAACTTTATCCAAACCTATTCTTCAGTTGTAATAGCAAGAGTGAGGAATACCTGTTTGCATAGGAAAAGTGTAGAAGGTCAACATTAAGTGGTTAACATCCCCTGAATGTGAGATTTCAAGGGTCTTGGGGGGGATTTTGTTTTGTTTTGAGACAGGGTCCCACTCTGTCACTCAGGCTGGAGTGTAGGGGCATCACAGCCCACTGCAACCTCAAACTCCTGGGATCAAGTCATCCTGCTGCCTCAGCCTCCTGAGTAGCTGGTACTATAGGCACATGCCACCATACCCAGCTAGCTTTTTTTAATTTTTTGTAGAGACAGGGTCTCCCCATGTTGCTTAGGCTGGTCTTAAGTGAGCCTCCCGCCACAGCCTCTCGGAGTGCTAGGATTACAGGCATGAGCCACCTCTGAGATTTCAAGTTTTTTAATCTATTTTCTAATGTTTGCACAATGAACATGTATGTAGACTTTCAACTATTGTTTCAATAGGAACTTCTGTGTCCTTCTCAGGATATCAACTTGATATCCTGAGAAAGTACAGGATTATGCAAACTTTGGAATTTGAATATATTTGTTATGGGAAATAGGTCAGGCAAAATATAGTTCAAAATGGAAACAGTTTCACTGCTAACTTGGGGACATGGCCTTGCTAAGGACATTTCAGGAGTTAGAAGTAGGTGAGGAGAATCAACATTAAATGAGGTGAAGTATATATGATGTAATTAATACACACGAGAAGAGGGGGTAGTGTTCGTGAAGGATTGAAATAAGAGAATCACACACTTCCTTTGGGCCGGGCAAACAAGTTTAAACTGGCTTTTCTTTCAGTGTTTCTGGATTACAACTTAAAATGGGGACAACCCATGAGGGTGAAATTCACCTGATCACTCACCAGCTGTTGCCCCTGTGGAACCCCCTGCTACTTATTGCACTCTTTTGGCAATAACTGGTGCAAAGTATCTAATGAAAAATGGAGCCTCGGCCAGGCGTGGTGGCTCACGCCTGTAATCCTAGCACTCTGAGAGGCCAAGGCGGGAGGTTAGGAGTTCGAAACCAGCCTAAGCAAGAGTGAGACCCCCATCTCTACTAAAAATAGAAAGAAATTAGCTAGACAACTAAAAATACATAGAAAAAATTAACTGGGCATGGTGGCGCATGCCTGTAGTCCCAGCTACTTGGGAGACTGAGGCAGGAGGATTGCTTGAGCCCAGGAGTTTGAGGTTGCTGTGAGCTAGGCTGACACCATGGCACTCCAGCCTGGGCAACGAGTGAGACTCTGTCTCAAAAAAAAAAAAAAAATTGGAGCCTCGAATCTCAGGACTTCACATTCTCCAACATAAATTTAGGGTTGGAGGAGGACAAACACTTAAAGAAATTCATCCAACTTTGTGGCTATGTCCTTTCTTTCTCATGTTGGGTATGAGTTGAATGACAATTGTGTGAAAAAGCCTGAGCAAAACTAGGCAGGTTTTAAGGTATCTTAATATTATTGTTTTGGACAATTTGTTCCATAAAGACCTAAGAACTGATACCTTGTCTGTGCCACATGATTAGCACATATCTTACCTCATGTAGATTTCTTTTGTATACATGTGTCATTTTTGCTGTTGTTCCCATCTAAATGGCACACGCCTTGAGACCAAATGGATGGTTCTCAAATGTTGTGAGCATCACAGTTGCCTAGAGAGCTTGTTAAAACAGACTGCTGGGCCCCACCCCCAGAGCCTCTGCAATCTGGGGCTTTTCATTTCTCACAAGTCCCCAGGGGATGCTGCTGGTGTGAGGGCATACTTTGAAAACCAGTTGAATAACTTTAGTAGCACTTAAAGGAAAAAGTACTTCTATGTGAAAGGTGACAAATTTGTTTATGGTTCAGTTCAACCACTGTACATTGTACCAGACCGTTTACAAGGTGCTAGGGACAGAAGTACGGGAGGTAAGTCCTCACAGAGCCTAGTTATATAGTCTACACTGAAAGATAAACACGGTACAAATGGTAACAATACAACCAGAAAAGTGACTACAACACAAGTAGTAGAAGACATAGTAATCAAGACATCTGTAAACATTTGTCCCTCCCCAGTGAAGAGCAGTCTCGACTTGCAGCGAGAAAGTATGCCCGTGTGGTGCAGAAGCTTGGCTTCCCTGCCAGATTCCTCGATTTTAAAATTCAGAACATGGTTGGAAGTTGTGATGTGAGATTCTCCATCAGGCTAGAAGGCTTGGTGCTAACCCACCAGCAGTTCAGTAGGTATGATGGTTATGTGGCTTAACTTTGAGTTTACCAAGATACTCAAGTAACATTATGGGCTGTTTATATGATGTATTTTCCAGAGAAAGTATGATGTTTTTTAAAAGGGGGTGGGGCACTGTAGGCAAAAGGATTAATATGCTACACCTGAGTCCTCACAGGTTACCATAGATGCCCAATCTTTTGAAATGGTGGTTCTTGAACTTAAACTGTCCGGGTGATTATAATTTATTGAAACACACATTCCTGGCTGGGCTTCATTACCAGAGATTTTTGCTTGAATTTGCAGTCTTAAAGTGCACAGGTAATGCCAGTGCTGCTGGCCAGAGGCCTAAAGGTTGAGACCTGATCTATAGACTTATAATATTGCACACATGGCTTGTGATAGCACTGGCAAGAGAAGGCACGTGAGGTGGGTGAGGCCAGTAGGAAGGAGCTGGAGAGAATATGAGAAAAAAGATGGCTGTAGCACGTTCTGTGAAAGCAATCCTATCTAGTTTGTGTCCTAGCTTGTTTGATTGGAGTGAGGTTGTGTGTATAGTTGTAGCCCCGGTCTCACTGTTGTCCTTCACATATTCCTATCCCTGGGGGACTATGTCCCACTTCCCTGACTTCTTCAGACTTCCCATCTCAACAGCCACTGCGCCTCCCCCGCTCCAGCTGCTCTGGTGCATCTCTGGTCCAGCGCAGGCCCTCAGAGCGCAGTGATAGAAGCTGACTGCTAAGATATATGCCTGGGCCAAGGCGCTTGGCCTGGTTTAGGATCACAGATGCTCTTAAATTCTCTTGATCTAGCTTGAATTTAAGTCCTTTCATTCTAACATTTTTTTTTTTACCCTCATTGCCATCTAGCAGTCTTCCTGTTTAATAGTGTAGATGGGGCTCATATAGCTGTGCTTCCCTGACATTTGTTGGCTTTTGTTTTAGATATGATCAGAAGTTAAACATTGCTTTGTTTTTTCTGAACATTTAAAAAAAAATTCTTGTTCATTCGGAGATATAGCTTCTGTGACATGAATTGGATGGTGTTTTATTTTTCTTATGGTATTCATCAGTTTTTTTTCAACATATGTTTATCAAGTGCCTCTGATAGACCCCGTTTTTCAAAAATCTGAGCTCACTGTGAAGTCTCCCTGCTATGCAAGACATACTGCCTCTTAGGTGTCTGTCTTTAATCTTGGAATAATTTGCAGATTCATAGTGAAACCTTCATTTTTAAGAGTCCCTCCACACTTAAGCCATCTCATCTTCCAGACTCAAGTCTCAGGCCTCCAGCCTATCTTCCTTCAAATCAACTTATTGTGAACATTTACAGTAGCTCTGCCTGAACTTCAAGGCACGTGTTGATGTGAGACTTGGCGTTCTCCTGTCTGGCCATTTAGGACTCTAAAATAATGCATGTGGTTCCTCCCGAGTTTCCCTTCATTTCTTGCCAACAGTGTCTTCCTTGCAGAGCAGATTTAAGTCTAGAGTAGGAGGAGTTACTACTGCTACCTTCTGAAAGATAAATTGCCCGTAGAGCACAATGAGGATTCTTCAGATGCACTGCTTTTAGCCACTTGAAGTGGGCCCATCCTGGTTGTCTTCCTCCTGGGCCCATTTTGTGATCTCACTCTTTTTTTTTTTTTTTTTTTATCTGACCAGGAAGTTTGCTTTGCATTCCTACTGCTATTTCTAGTCTCATTCTTGTTTCTCCACATGCTCTCCATCCAGCCTTCACCCCCAGGTTGTGCATTACAACTCCAATGTGTGTATTCTCAACACTGGGGGCATTAAAAGCATCTCTTTCTCAGCAGGTTTGAATCTTTAACATGAGGACTCTCTAATTGGCTGGAGATCTGTGGGGAACTATAGCACACTTCACACTGTTATAACTATCAGGTCAAGTTTACCTTGTGTTAAAACCTCAAGTTCGTTTAATTCCCCAGGTTCTGTGAATTTGTATACCAATATCTAATGATACAAGTATCTCATTTTGTTACTGGGCACCTTCCCCATCAATCTTTCTGTGCCATAATCATCTTCATAGTGTTCTGTGTACATTTTTCCCTCTTTCCTCCAATTTTTAATTCAAAGATATCCTGATAAATACTTGTTAAATGAGTAAAATCTAGGTGACAACCATTTGGCACATGGGAGTGTGATAACAGCAAGCTATGTTACCGTAGTCCCTTGCCCACATAAAGCTCAACGTCTAAAGGGAAAAACTAGCCTTTGAGTGACAGCAACTCGAGATGGCAGCCACCGCGGGCTCAGGAGTAAAAGACCCTCACAATTTACGACTGTGGGAGTAAAAGACCCTCACAATTTATAACTGTGGGAAGAATTCGAAGAAGGCCAGAAAGGAGCAGGAAATGTCACAGTTATCTGGGGTCTAGAAGATGAAAACATGACATTCACAAGATGGACAGGGGTGATAATTGGGCCTCCAAGAACAATTAATTTATGGAAACCGAATATTCAGCCTTAAAATAGAATGTAGACCTAAATACTCAGAAGCCACCCCCTTTGTAAGATTTGTAACAAAAATTAATATGAATGGAGTTAATAGTTCTAAAGGAGTGGTGAACCCAAGAGCCATATCAGTGCTAGCAAAACAGAAGAATTCATACAGTGTCAAAGTGTCCTGCAAGAATTTTGGGAGCTAATGATGTCTAAACAAAATATGAAATTCCTTCAGCTGCCTGAAGGACAGTGTTACAGCAATTAACCAAAAAGAAAAACCACAACCTTCCCCCACCCCATTCAATTTAAGTTCTCTTCATTTTCCATAGTAAATTTTCTAGATACATCTTATAGACCTCAAAGTACTGGAAAGGAAGCTCCCATTCAAAGGCAATTTATCTTAAGCTACTGTAAATGATACTAATTTTTGTCCATTTGAAATAAGTTGTGCTATAACAAAAAACGGGTCCATGACAATAATGAAATGTGATACCTGTGCACATTTCGGGTATGGGGGGTTATGGGACCATAAAACAGAGTAATGTAACTGGGTATGGGTGGAGGCCAAGGAGATCTTTCCCTGGGGGAAGTGACATTTAAAGTGAAACTTTAAGAATGAGTTTAAAGTTGAGTTGGTCAAGAAATTGGCAGCTGTTTGATATTTTAAATCTCTATGAAATACTGGGTCTTGAATGTTATGGAAAAGTAGTTGAACAGTGCTATTTTTAACTTTTTCCTTTTATTTCTTAACAGTTATGAACCTGAACTGTTTCCTGGCCTTATTTATAGAATGGTAAAACCTCGGATTGTGTTGCTTATCTTTGTGTCTGGAAAAGTTGTGTTGACAGGTAAGTCCTGAGATTATTTTCTAACTTTCATAGAATTCAATAGTTGTACATGTACTTTGCTTTTCCTTTTAAATAGCTTTGTTCACCATTATAAAGTAATTCTTGTTATTATAGAATGCCTGGAAAAATGAATATAACATCATCCTTAGATCCCAATACCTAAAATTACAGAAATATGAAAAAGTCATTGTTTTGATATGTATTTGATCTTTGCATTGTGCTTTTTAAAAAATCATTAAAATATATACAGCTTAACTCATTGTTATAAACCTGTCATGAAGGCTTTTAATGGCTGCACAATGTTCTAACACAGGGTTCAGCAAACCTTTCAGTAAAGGGCCAAATACTAAATATTTAAGGCTTTGTTGGGTCATAAGGTCGGTTGCAACTACTGCCATTGTTGCAGTAGTCGGTCTGTTGTAACTCTGGCATTGTAGTGTGAAAGTGGCTATGGACACTACATAAAGGAAGGGACTTTGAAATGGGAATTTTGTATCATTCACATAACTTACGTGTGTCATGTCATATTTTTTTCCAGCCACTTAAAATAAAAACATTCTTAGCTCACAGGCTAATAAGAACAGGCAGCAGGCTGACTTTGGCCAGCAGGCCTATGTTTCCTGACCCCATTCTAAGATATCATTGAATCAAATTTATTCTCCCATTGTCAAAGATAGAAATGTTTCTTTTTTGTTTGCTACTTACAAATGGCACAGACATCTGGCTCTTTTTAAGTGTGGAGAATTATTAGCATGGACACTCAAAAATGAGACTTTAAGGACATAACCATTTTATTCTTAGTACAGATTACCAAATTCTTTTACAAAGATGTACAGTACAGTTAGTTCTCCTATATCATATATATCACTACCAGCAGTGTATTTAAATATCTTTTACCAAATCCTCAGCAGCATTTAAAACGGTACAAAAGAAGACTATAGGTGAAAATTATCTCACTGCTTTAACTTGTAATTGGAAATAGAAATCACTTTTCAACATATCCAATAAATAACATCATATCTCTTGTAAAAGTGCATAAATAACTTATCCTTTTGTCTGCTTAGTTTTTATAAGTTTTTTCCTAGGGATTTTTGTATGAGTTCACCAGAAAACTGTTAAAGATAATTACTCCTTGCTACATTTGTGACTTTTTCCAATTGACTTATTTTTGCCAATTTTTACAAAAAGAGTTTTAAAAAAATTCTTGAGGGAATGGTTGAAACTCTTTTCCATGCCATTCTACTGAAGTTTGCTATTTTTGTCTGACTTTTTACACATTTTACTTTTCTCTACCAAAATGAATGCCAAGTTGGTATGGCGTGCTATTGCATTTATCCCATTGCAGCTCTTTCTCATGGTTCCTATATCTCATAGGCCAATTTCCCCTCATTATGTCTCTTTTTATGTTTTAGTTTCTCTTGAATATTCTTCCAAATAAACTTTAGAATTCTATAAAATTTTGCTCAATCTAAAAAAAATTTTTTTTTTAAATTAAGAAAGATCGATGGTTGGCTGGGTGCAGTGGCTCATACCTGTAATCCTAGCACTATGGGAGGCTGAGGCAGGCGGATCACTTCAGCCCAGGAGTTGGAGGTTGCAGGGAGCTATGATGACACCATTATACTCTACCTAGAGCAACAGAGCAAGACTCTGTGTCAAAAAAAAAAAAAAAAAAAAAATCGGCATCCAGCCAAATGAAATATCTGTTCTTAAGTCTTATAACTCTCAACAGAGTTCTATAGTTGGCTTTTCTCTAAGAAATGATGTGTCTTCAAAGTGGGGAAAATCTGTTTGGAATCCAAGAACCTTTGCAAAACTGCAATTGCTTAGATGCCACCAATTTAGAGTCTGGATTAATTAAGACCCCCAGAGACTAAAAAATAGTTTACTCTCTATGTCCTAGAAGAAGCAGGTAAAGCCAAGTAAATTGAATAGTAGAGATATTGTAGGCAAATATATACCCTACGTAAGGGAACAAACTTTTCAAGACCCTTGGAAGGATACTTTCATATATGAACTGTGTATTGTTACAAATCAATCTTATTAAAAGTGCAAATTGCCAAGTATAGGTAAAGTTCCAATTATAGGGTTTCTTTAAATATCCTTAATTCAGATCAGCTTTCCATTTACCCCAAATTGCTTTAAAAGCTTTCATGTATACATTTGCTAGAACTTTCAAATCACAAATGCAAAGGATTGTCACTAGCATGAACTACTGAAGACCACATAGTACACTGCCCTTAATTTTTGCTAAACACACAGAATAGGCAAATTTAAATTTCTTCATTCTTGCAAGATGTGGATCATCACTTTTCTGGAGAAAGGGATGAAATATATTAACTGAAATCCAAATTCTGCTTATATTAAGTAAAAGTCCATAATTTACCACTGAAATGAATAACTATAATCTGTTGGGGTTCTACCTGTTCATGTCATATTGTCTTAAACTACCTTGCCTAGATCTTATATGGTTTTTTACTTTTGCCTCAACCTTAGAAGACAAATGTTCCTTATTTCTTAATCTTAGGTACCTAGAGACTTTTTACCTACATAGGGATTAAAAACTCAAGGGCTCACACCTGAGGAAAGGGACCCGAGGCAGTCTCCTTTTAGCTTCACCCCTAAATTGAAGCTGGAGTTGCTGTAATTGGGTGTCCCATGGAGTCCCAGAGGCTCCCAGATGGTCTAGTGCTGCCTGGCAAGACCAGGCACTCTGCAGAGATGTTCTGAAAGCAAGGTCCCAACAAGGATAACTTTTGACTAGAAAATGGCAAAGTGTTGAAATTACAACTGTACTTGAGTTTGACTGTAGAAGATAATGGAGACTGGCTCTTGTCTGGGTAGGAACTACAGAACACCAATGTTCATAGTACAAATGTGCGGTAATTTGAAACCATTGCATCATGTGCCATTTGCAGAGTCTTTGAAAATAATTTATCCGTGTGAAATCCTTACTCCCCTGACATGCCAAAGCTGCAGCCACCATGTCCAAGCCTACTTCCGAATCGTTCTGATTATAGTTAAGTGAGCTGAGGACAAAGAGGACCTGCCGTCCTACATGGTTATAGTCCCTGAGCAGAAAACAGTGGGACTTGGACCAAGCTTACACCATTTCCCCAGGTCTTCTTGTTTTCTGTAACTTGTGTGACATTTAGGACCCATTTCTTTTCCCAAACCATAGTAAAGTTAATAGAGCTAGGTTATGCTGGAATCATATACAACAAACAGCAAATACATAGACTTTCACTTCTAAGATCAGGCATAATCGTATGTGTTGGGCACTCACGTGCCAGGCACTGTGCTGAAATAAGTAACGACTTTTACATGGTGTCTAGTTAACTCTGAGGTCGACCTTTATGCCTCAGTTTCCTCACTCACAAAATAGAGGCAGTGGAGAGGTTTAGTAACCTTCGCAATGTCAAGCAGCTGCATGCAATGCAGCGCAATGGGAATGTAAACTGCCTGGCCCAGAACCACCCCCACTATACTCGCTGTCTCCTGGCAATTTAGAAGTCTATGAAAACACCTGTGTGGTCTCCTGTACATCTTCCTTGTCGGCTGAAGGAATGATCACTACTCTTAGTGGTGAGAGTCAGCAGGTGTGGTAGCTAAAAGGATGGACTTGGAGGCCAGTTGTCCAGTTTGAATCCAGGCTCTACCATTTTTTGGCTGTGTAACCTTGGGTGAGTTTAAATTCTCCACTTTGGTTTCCACATATGTAAGATGCAGATGGCCATAGAAACTACCTCCTAAGTGTGGTGAGGAAGCAGAAAACAAGTGCTTGGCACACGGTATCAACATTAGCTATTACGCAGTGGAAACCCACTCTCCTGGCTTTTTTTTTTTTCTATCACTGAAAAAGACTGGAAGGTTGCTGTGATGCCTTTCCCCAATGATAGGAATGTAAAGTCTAAAGAGGGTTTTGTAAAATGCTTCACATCTTATTTCTCTCCTGCGTAAATGACTAAGAAGCTGGGTCGTTGGGCTGAGGGCCACTCTCAGCTCAACATCAGTGGTTCTTGGAAATGAGTAGGCCAGAGGGCAGCAGGAAAATGTCCAGACTGACTAGCGAGCAAGTGGGCCAGGGACACAACAGAACATCCCTGTCAATTGTTACTGTTAATCCTCCCTAATAGCAAGTTTGTATATACTGTAAAATAAGGACCTCGAGGGTACACGTGTTTTTAAATGTGTAAGATGCTGACTTGTTTGCACTCAAATGCGGCATCACTTGAGAAAATAAGATGTGCAGTTATGACTTGGTGTAAGAACAGAATTGGAAAATCCAAGTAGTATTGGAGGCTGTTATTTGGCTGGCTAAGGGTTAGGGATGAGCTTAGAGCCTTACTGACAAACAGCAGATATTTAGCGTATTTTGGATGCCTACCATGTACATGTACTGTTAAGTGCTGAGGATACAAAGGTGAATATAACACATTCCCCATCTGACTGGAATCCAGCCCTGCTGAAGGAGGCAGATTACATGTCACTGGGCTCTTACAGAACCAAGTCATCTGGCTCACGCCTGTAATCCTAGCACTCTGGGAGGCCGAGGCGGGCGGATTGCTGGAGGTCAGAAGTTCAAAACCAGCCTGAGCAAGAGCGAGACCCCATCTCTAATATAAATAGAAAGAAATTAATTGCCCAACTAATATATATAGAAAAAATTAGCCGGGCATGGTGGCACATGCCTGTAGTCCCAGCTCCTCGGGAGGCTGAGGCAGGGGGATTGCTTGAGCCCAGGAGTTTGAGGTTGCTGTGAGCTAGGCTGACGCCATGGCACTCACTCCAGCCTTGGCAACACAGCAAGACTCTGTCTCAAAAAAAAAAAAAAAAAAAAGAACCGAGTCATCACATGAGCTGTGTGTAGTTGGACTAGCCATGCCAGTAAAATGGCTTTGGTTTTTATAAAATGTTGTGGACTTCTACAAACCTTAGCTTGCACAACTCTTATTGCAACTCTATGAGAAGGCCTATTGTCCTTATTTTCCAGGTAAGGAAACAAAAAAAGAGGTTGAGTAATTGATTTGCCTGTTATTTCAAAGCTAGTTAGTGGTAGAGCTGGCATTTGAGCCCATGTTGTGATCTGAAAGCCAGACTTTCTCTAGTGCACCAAGCCACACCATTTTCACCTCCATTACCAAGGTGAGGAATGGTGTTTGTTCCTCAAAGCTGCAGTCATTGCAGCCTGAAGAAAAGGAATGGTAAGTTTGGCTTAAAAAGCAGGAGTCATCTAATTGGAGTCTGGTGCTACAAATTAAGGTTTTTCATTATCGACTTATTAATAGAACTATGGGGCCAGTTTAGGCTCTTTTAAAGTTTTGATACTAATATTTCAGTGACTAATGTTTGATTAAATTGACCAAATCCCCACATTTTAACACCCTGCTACAAATACTAGCGATGTTTATTTGATGACTTTTGATGTAAAGGAAGGAGCACTGGATACATGAGCTTCTCTCACACAGCTGCTACTTTATGGTTCAGGTAATAGCAATTTCTTGGGCCTCATTTTGCCCATCTATGAAATTGAGGAAGTTGTACTAATTTCCCTAAAGCCCTTTGTGTCTAACATAGTTTTTCTACGATATAAAATAATCACTTGCAGTGTCCATTCCCTCTTGGGCGATGGGTATTTTCTGCTCCCCAGGGGACTCCAGATAGTATACTCTTTGTGCTTGAATGCAATACTCTCATGTATGATTTTTTTTTTTTACATATGTAAAAGTGTTATGGAAAAAAGGTAAAGTACATGGTTATGTAAAATACTGGACCTGGTCACTGTTCCTCGGATGAGGGAAGAACCTTGGTTTTGTTTTTTTTGGGGTGGGGGTAGGTGTGTGTTTGCTGTACCTATTATGCTTCACTGTCTAACAAGAAGGTTGTCCCAGACAAATGTATACAGAAGACAAAAAAGTCCATAAAACCAGAGGCAGAGTCTCCCTTTATAATGGTCTTACTGCTTCACCAACTCACTACTTGGTTTCTATAAAACTAATCTTTTTAGAAACTAAAGTTTTAGCGCTATAACTAAAATCTGCTGAGACTTAAGGGGTTTTTCCCACCCAAAAAGTTAGTCTCTCTTATCTAAGTCAGTAACCCACCCTCCTCCCCACGCCCCATCCTTGTGGGTGGAGACCCACAGATAGTAAATTCCTTGGCTGTGAATAAGTAACTTTTCACCCTTATCTCTTAAAAAAAAAAATTAAGCTTATAAGGACTTTACCTTTGATTCTTTAACTTTTTATTTTGTTTTATTTTATTTATTTATTTTTTTTGAGACAGAGTCGCACTCTGTTGCCTAGGCTAGAGTACTGTGGCATCAGCCTAGCTCACAGCAACCTCAAACTCTTGGGTTCAAGTGATCCTCCTGCCTCAGCCTCCCGAGTAGCTGGAACTAGAGGCACATGCCACTATGCCCGGCTAATTTTTTTCTATATATTTTTAGTTGGCCAATTAATTTCGTTCTATTTTTAGTAGAGATGGGGGTCTCACTCTGGCTCAGGCTGGTTTTGAACTCCTGACCTTGAGTGATCCACCTACCTCGGCCTCCCAGAGTGCTAGGATTACAGGCGTGAGCCACCACACCTGGCCAATTCTTTAACTTTTTAAACTTGAGGTGAATTCACATAACAAATGGGTAACCATTTTAAAGTGAACAGTTTAGTGGCATTTAGAACATTCACAATGTTTTGAATGCATCACAACCTCTACCTAGTCCTAAAACATTTCCATTGCTCCAAAATAAAACCCTGTACTATTAAACAGTTTTTCCCCATTCCCTTCTCCCCACAGCCCCTGAAAACCACCAGTCTGTATTCTCTCTGCAGATGTAACTATTCTGGATATTTCATATAAATGGAATCATAATATGTGGATTTTTGTGTCTAGCTTCTTTCATTTAGCATGTTTTTAAAGTTCATCCACATTGTAGCATGTGTCAGTACATGCTCATTTCTTTTAATGGATGAGTAATGTATATATATACTACAAATTTTTATCTGCGGATGGGCATTTAGGCTGTTTCCACCTTTTGGCCATTTGAACAGTGCTGCAATGAAAGTGTATGTTGTTTGAGTATCTCTTCTCAATTTTGAGAGAGATTTACCTGGAGTGATAGGCTGAGTCATGTGCTAATTCTTTAACTTCTTTAAGGACCACCAAAGTGTTTTTTCCAGCAGCTGAACCATTTTACATTCCCACCAACAATGTCTGACCCTTCTAATTTCTCCACATTCTTGTTATCACTTATTTTCCTTATTTTAAAATACCTCATATTTAATTCTTTATTTTTTTGTAGAGACAGGGTCCTGCTATGTTGCCAGGCTGGTCTTGAACTCCTGCCCTGAAGCAATCTTCCTGCTAGCATCCCAAAGTACTGGTCTTAATTTCTACTGGCTTCTCAAATCTGTTGTACCTCCTTCTGGTAATTTCTTCTCATTTGTCCTGTAATTAAACCAGATAACCACTTCTCAGATTATTTCTGCTTTATTACTGCAGCCTTCCTCTTCCCCAACTTTAGCTCTTAAGGAAGAGCTTTATCATCTTTATCATCTTAGGTATTTTCCATTTCTCTTCATGCTAACAGTTTTTACATTCCTTTCATTAACCTCCTTCTTTCTTTGCCTCTACCCCACAAAAAAGTCAGATAATAATGTCCTGATGATCTGAAGCTCCATAAAATAATCAGTTCTAGTCCATAACCCTTAGCATGATGTGCCTGTGTAACTTTGAAGGTGGAGGTAATGATGGGTGGTGGTGGTGGTTGAGATGAATAAGGATTAATATTTCTCCAGGGTGAAGACTGTATCTAATTCATATTTTTTGGGGGGTTTTGTTTTTTAATATAGGGTCTTGCTTTGTTGCCCAGGCTGGAATGCAGTGGTGCTAATGTAGCTCAATGCAACTTTGGCCTCCTGGGCTTAATCCATCCTCCCACCTCAGCCTCTAGAGTAGCTGGCACTACAGGCACACACTATTGCACCTAGCTAATTCTTAAACTATTTTCAGTGGAGAATGGGTGGGGGGAGGGTCTGAATATGTTGCCCAGGTTGGTCTTGAACTCCTGGCCTCAAGTGATCTTCCTGCTTCCCAAAGTGCTGGCACTATAGGTGTGAGCCCTAATTCATGGTTTGTTTGGTTTTTTTTATCCCTATAATTCCTAAAGCAGTTACATTATGATTAAAGATCTCTTGGAACCTAGGACTCTGAGAGATAGTGGTACAATTTTTCCTTTTTTTTTTTTTTTTTTGAGACAGAGTCTCACTCTGTTGCCCAGGCTAGAGTGCTGTGGCATCAGCCTAGCTCACAGCAACCTCATATTCCTGGGTTCAAGCGATCCTTCTGCCTCAGCCTCTTGAGTAGCTGGGACTACAGGCATGCGCCACCCTGCCCAGCTAATTTTTTCTATTTTTGGTAGAGACAGGGTCTCGCTCTTGCTGAGCTGGTCTCAAACTCCTGAGCTCAAACGATCCACCCGCCTTGGCCTCCCAGAGTGCAAGGATTACAGGCGTGAGCCACCATGCCTAGCCCAATTTTTCCTTCTAATAATCCCTCCCTATGCACTGAAATTTAAAACTCTAGAATAGCTCCAGTTTGCCTCAATCTGTTGGTTAATATTTAGGGAACCAAGATGTTAACTAGAGATGAATAGATCAGGGGAAGTCCTCTTAGCTGGTAGCTAAGTGCCTACATGTAATGTTCACTCTGCGGTCATAGTTGTGGCATGCTTACAGATAACATTCCATATTTCACACTGAGCACTGTGTGTCTAAAGACCACACCCACATAGTGGAAGTTCTAAAAACTCTGCTGGGAGAGTATGTTTTGTGGGAATGTGGCATTAGTTGCCAAATTCTTTACCCAGAATAAACTTCTCAGGTAAGCTAAAGACATCTCATCATATTAAAAGTAACTGGAGATGACACAACGAAATTTTAGTGTTAAGAAAATTTTGGTATTGTTTTTATAGTAAAGATGATATAAACTTGGATTTCTTTATAGGTGCCAAAGAACGTTCTGAGATCTATGAAGCATTCGAAAACATCTATCCTATTCTAAAAGGTTTTAGAAAAGCCTGAGTGTATCATTTAACACCTCACATCATACTGGTTTGAAATATGTGCATAAGCCCAGCACAAACAGCTGGATTCTTCTACCTTTAATTGTAGATGTTACAAGTATATCTTTGTTAAAGGATAATTCTACGTAAGTATGTCTAAGAAATGAAGAAAACTTCTTACTCAAAATGACTCTTGTATGTTATTTAAAAAACTGATCAAAAAACTTATTTCAGAATTTGAGAGATTTAGAGCCTTGCTGGAATGATACAGTAGCATCATTTAAACTTAAGGCTCTGTTCTTAAATAACATATGTTCTTTGAAAGTATCTAGTTTATGTAGTTATTTGAAGCTATCTGTGATGTCATCATTTAGCAGGATAGAAGTAAATGTCTGTTTTTGGCCTTTTAAAATACTGAACAGATGATCCTGACCATTAGGTAACAGGCACTGTGAAGAATGAAACATTAAAAAACTAAAACCTTAAAACAATCCTTTTGAAATGATCAGAAAGAGTTCTCACTTACAAATCTTAAAATTTCAGGAACCTTTCAAGTAGAGTATAAACTCTATTCTGAAAACAACATAGGGAATTTTTTTGCTTTTGCTGGCTTTTATAATCCTATATAATTGTATTAAAATGAAACAGGTAAGGCTAACAAGATGGAGGAACAAAGGACTCAGAATTGAGACCTAATTAGGTTGTAGAATCATCAGCATCTGATGTGTGGAGTTTAACAGGCAGAGGGGGGGCTAACATAATTCATGGCTTTTGGCCCCAAGTGGTCAATGATTATGTCCTTCACCAAGGTAGGAATCAGGTTTATGGGGGAGGTAGAGTTCAGTTTCTGACATGCTGAGTTTGCAGTGGTGGAACATCACTTCATACCTAGTAGGCAGTTCTAACTTTTGGGTTTGGAAATCGAAATTTGGCTAGAGAGACTATTCAGGACAGTAATCAATGGGATAGGCTGCTGAAATAATCCCTGAGAATCATCAGTCTAGATAATTTGACCTACACACAAACCCACTTTTCATCTTTTCCTTCTGTAGTTTAGCGGTGTCCAACCTTTTTTGGCACCAGGGACGATTTTCATGGAAGACAATTTTTCCACGGACGAGGTGGGGGGTGGGGTGTGGGGTTCGGGATGATTCAAACGCATTACATTTATTGTGCACTTTATTTCTATTACATACTAATATATAAGGAAATGATTATGCAACTCAGCAGAGGCTGGGGACTCCCTGGTTTAGAGATATATTCAAACGCTAATTACCGATACTCTTCCTGATCTATCCCCTTATTCACCGCCCCCCCCCACCCCCCAGAAACTTGAAGGGACATCCTAACCATCTGTGTCGTCCAGGTTTTCTTAGATCATGGCCCAGGGTAGAGAAGGGAGGTTGACCACTTAATTAAAATTAGCTTTTCAGAAAGATACAACGTTGATTTTGTATGTTTTTCGCTGGTTACTTATTGGTAAGGTATTATCAGAATACCGTCAAACGCATTTACTTATCCTCACCGCAGTAGGTAGGTACTGCAATTATATCCATTTAACTTGAGAAAATAGGCACAGGGAGGTTAAGGACTTGTCCCAAGGCACACAGCTATTAAGTAGGCGGGTGGGCCAAAATTCAACCTAGTTCCAAGCCCCAGCCCCACCCAACTTCGTTGTAGAAATTTAAAAGCACCCGCAGCGAATTAAATACCTTCCCTTATTCTGTTACCATTACGTTTTCCCAGAACCCTTAAGGCGTGGTATTACTATATTTTGCACAACTTTGAGGCTTTAACTCGTGTCCTGGGCCTGATCCAGCAGATGATATTTTGTTTGTTGGACTTGCCCCTCTAATAATTTTCCCTCCTTCCGGACCAGCAGTCCCTCAGCAGACACGAGGAGCGACCGCGCCGGGAACAGGCTCCCGCTGCCGCAGACAGCTCCGGGAGGCGGGGCTAGGGGCTGGTCTGGGTCCTCGCCCTCCTCCGGCCCCTCCCCAAGCCCCTCCTCCTTGCCCAGAATGCACCTGGTTAAAAACAAAATCCCACGTGACTGGCTCTGCTCTCAGGCCATCATGGCGTCTCCCAGTGGGAAGGGAGCCCGGGCGCCGGAGGCTCCTGGCTGCGGGCCTCAGCCACTCTCCCGGGACCTGGTGGACTCCGTGGACGATGCGGAGGGGCTGTACGTGGCTGTCGAGCGCTGTCCGCTGTGCAACACCACTCGCCGCCGGCTGACCTGCGCCAAGTGCGTCCAGAACGGCGATTTCGTCTACTTCGACGGTCGCGACCGGGAGAGGTACGGCGGCCGCCACGGCTCTATTGTTTGTTCTCCGGTGTCTTCTCTTGCCAGGCTACCAAAGGCTGGAACCTGGGGCTCCCTGTCCGGACCCCGGATCCTGGCTAAAGGAAGGGGAAAGAGGGAGGCTAGCTGCCGTGCGCCGGCTCTTTACTGCCAAAGGACTGGATGGGGGCCAGATGAGGGAAGGTCGCTGTTTCCCCATCACCCACTCGAGAGGAGATTGACCCCATGGTGCTCTTGAGTAGTAGGGTAAAAAAGAATAAGTGGTGACTCTTCTGGAGAAGTTTTCTCCTGTTGCTGCCATAGAGTTGGATTCTCAGCTCTTTGCTTTGTATACTATAATTAATTTAAAAGCTTGGTTTTCTGTTTTCAAAAGCACATTCATAGACATTCCCTGGAGGAGAGAGTAGAAGAAAATCAACTGCTTAAAAGGGATTTGGGCTTGGTAGTGTGTGTCACAGGTGGACTTTGTTACCAGACTTGTTTAATGTGTGAACTAGGACTAGCTGGTTGCTTCCTTTTTCTTTCCCTGCCTCCAAAGAATTTTTTGGATTTTAAGGAATTTGAGACTGTGTTTTGGCTTTGTTTTAAAATTCAGACTCAGAGCTGCAAGCCTTAGTTAAGAGAATTGCATTTAGGAACATGTCTTGGTTTCGTTTTGAAATCTGAACAGAGAGCTACAAGCCCTTGGGTGAGAGACTTGGAAGATTAGTGTGATTAGCGGCAGAGTCTTTCACTCCGGACTTCTTTCCAACAACTTAGTATCAATAATAGTAAGATAGCCAACTTTTTGAGCACCAAAGTTTGGGTATTAATTCATTTACAACAACCCAATAACTTATCCCCAACTTACTACTGAGTAAATGGTACAGTGCCTTGTCCTAGGTCACAAAGATAGTAAGTGTAAGAACCAGAATTAAAATCCAGATAGCCTGAACTTATATACCTATGCACTTGACCACTAGCCAGTACAACGTCTATATTTGGGAATGTTTTGAGTTCCTAGTATTCCTGTAATGGTAAATGTTCTTTCTCTTTTGAGGGACCTGTGGGACAAAATCTTTTTAGTTTATTGCTGTGCCTTATTGATGCTCTTGATGACCTTAGAAACGGCTGACATAATAAGTGATAGCTTTAAGAATTAAACCAGTTGTTATAAGAATACTATGTATGTGATAGAAATGTCTAACTGATGAAGTTTATCAAGGGTTCAGTTCTGGACCTCCTTCTCCATCCATACTTTTTTCTAGACTTAATTCCAGTGATTTAAATGCCATCTATATGCCGAAGACTGGCAAACTTGTATCTCCAACCCAGACCTCTCTGAAGTCTGGAAAACAGCTGCCTATTCGATGTCTGTATTTAAATTTGCGATAGGTATTTCTATTTAATATGGCAAACTAAACTCCTTATTTTCCATCATGAATCTATTCCTCCCATGCTCATTCCAAACCAGTAAGTGGCAATCTCTCTTCCTTTTGTTCAGGCCAAAAAACCTTTCAGTACTCCTTGACTCCTCTCTTAAGCCACCCTATCTAACTAATCCCATCAACAAATCCCATCTGCTCTTCAAAACCTATCCTAAATCTGACCCTTTGACCATCACCTGATCTGATCTACCAGAGGATTATTGCCTCTTGTGTTCTTGCTTCCACCCTTACTCCTATTTTAGTATAATTTCCATATTGCAGCCAGAGTAATGCCACTCCTTCATTCCTCTGTTCAAAATTTTCCAGTTTTCCTAAAGTAAAAGCCAGAGCCCTTAACCAAAGTCCTATATTATCTGTTCCTCCTCTGATCTAATCTATTTTCTCCCTTACATATTCTGCTATAACACCCTAGCCTTCCTGTCAGTCCTCAAACATACCAAGAACAGACCTTCAGGGCCTTTACAATCATAGTCAGATAGCCAGGAACTCTTTTTCTCCCAGAAATCTTCAGGGCAGCTTCCTTTGTTTCCTTTTTTTTGTTTGTTTTGAGACAGTCTTACTCTATTGCCCGGACTAGAGTGCCGTGCCGCCAGCCTAGCTTACAGCAACCTCAAACTCCTGGGCTCAAGCAATCCTACTGCCTCATTCTCCTGAGCAGCTGGGACTACAGGCATGCGCCATCATGCCCGGCTAATTTTTTTCTATGTGTGTGTGTGTGTGTGTGTGTGTGTGTGTGTGTGTGTATATATATATATTTTTTTTTTTTTTTTGAGACAGAGTCTCATTTTGTTGCCCAGGCTAGAATGCGTGCCATGGTGTCAGCCTAACTCACAGCAACCTCAATCTCCTGGGCTCAAGCGATCCTCTTGCCTCAGCCTCCCAAGTAGCTGGGACTACAGGCATGCACCACCATGCCCGGCTAATTTTTTCTATATATATTAGTTGGCCAATTAATTTCTTTCTATTTATAGTAGAGATGGGGTCTCGCTCTTGCTCAGGCTGGTTTTGAACTCCTGACCTCAAGCAGTCTGCCCACCTCAGCCTCCCAGAGTGCTAGGATTACAGTCGTGAGCCACCGCGCCAGGCCTGTATATATTTTTAGTTGGCCAATTTCTATTTTTAGTGTCTCACTCTTGTTTAGGCTGGTCTCAAACTTCTGACCTTGAGCAGTCCTCCCGCCTTGGCCTCCCAGAGTGCTAGGATTACAGGGGTGAGCCACCAAAGCCCGGCCCTCCTTTGTTTCCCTTAGGCCTCTCTTCTTACATTATAACCAATGATATAAACTCTGAGGGCAAGACTTTATCTGTTTTGCTAGGCCTGTTGGCTCATACCTGTAATTCTAGCACTCAGGGAGGCTGAGGCTAGAGTATCCCTTGAGGTGAGGAGTTCAAGGCCAGCCTGAGCAACAGGGAGTCCATGTCTCTACTAAAAATGGAAATTAGCCAGGCATGGTGGCACATCCCTGTAGTCCCAGCTACTAGGGAGGCTGAGACAGGAGGATCGCTTAAGCCCAGGAGTTTGAGGTTGCTCTGAGCTAGGCTGATGCCACAGCACTCTAGCCTGGGTAACAGAATGAGACTCTTGTCTCCCCTCACACACACAAAAAAAAGACTTTATCTGTTTAGAACATTGTATCCTCATATAGTAGAAGCTCAATAAAGATTTATTGAATGATTGAAATGAATCTATCCATTCTTCCCAACCTCAATCTGTTTTTGGACTATTTCAGTATTATACATCATGATTCATTTTTCATTTTTTACTAAAGCTGGAAACCTGGGAGTTATCCTAGATTGTTCCTCTTATTCTCTCTGTCCAGATAATCAGCAAGTCTAATATAGTCTGATGCCAAAATATATTTTGAATCTGTCCACTTCTAGTTCAGAATATCATCATTTCTCTCCTGACAGTATACTTAGTGATCTCCTTTCAGTCAGACAACTTTTCCCCACCCTGGCCTCCACACAGCAGCCACAGTAGAAAAAATGTTAATCAAATAATGTCACTTTTTTTGCTTAAACCTTTCAATGGCTTTCAAGTGCATTTAAAATAAAATTCAAGCTCCTTACCATAGCATATGAAGCCCCATGTGATTCAGCTCCTGCTTGCCTCTCTAACTTTGGCTGTAAGGTTAAAAATGTGGGCTTTGGGTATATGCTGCATGGAATGGAATCCAAGCTTCAAAACTGGCTGTGTGAGGCCAGGCACTGTGGCTCATGCCTGTACTCCTAGCATTCTGGGAGGCCGAGGCGGGCGGATTGCTCCAGATCAGGAGTTCAAAACCAGCCTGAGCAAGAGCGAGACCCTGTCTCTACTATAAAATAGAAAGGAATTAATTGGCCAACTAATATATATAGAAAAAATTAGCTGGGCACAGTGGCGCATGCCTGTAGTCCCAGCTACTTAGGAGGCTGAGGCAGCAGGATTGCTTGAGCCCAGGAGTTTGAGGTTGCTGTGAGCTAGGCTGACGCCACAGCACTCACTCTAGCCTGGGCAACAAAGCGAGACTCTGTCTTAAAAAAAAAAAAAACACTGGCTGTATGATTTTGAGCAAGTTTCTTAACCTCTCATATGCGTGTTTATTTCATTTTGAAAATGGTGAGATATTTAACTTCATAGGTTTTTAGTAGTGGTTACCTAAAAGCATGCATTTAAAGTGCATGATGTCTAGCATATATTATTAAGTACTCAAAAAATAAACTCATTCTATGCTCCACAGTTACAGGTTTTCTCTCCAGTCTTCAAACATGTGAAACTTTTTCCGTCTATTTTCTTGCTGTTGCCTCTGCCTGGAACACTTTTCCTCTTGATTGGCACCTTGCCTTTCACCTGTCAACTTCAGTGTCACTTCCTCAGTGAGGCCTTTCCTGATGTCTCTCATTAAGGTAGTTTCCCAACTCCATCTCCCCCCATTATTTGCTATCACAACAACTCAGCTGATTTTTTTCATGGTCCTAAGTATGATGTGCAATGTTATTTATTTGAGAAGATGTCTGCATCCAGAATGTAGTTCTGTGAAGACATGAATTCTGGTTTTGTTCTATCAGTGATAATACATATCAAAGTTCTTGTAAATATGAATGTATTTTTTGTTTTCATTAACAGACTATCTTTTTTTTTTTTTTTTGACCATCAACCTGGAATTTTATTTTATTTATTTTTTTAAGGTGTTTTTTTTCTTCCAGCATATTATGGGGGTACAAATGTTAAGGTTACATATATTGCCCATGCCCCCCTCCCCCCTCCCATCTGCCCGACACCCGATAAATGTTATTCCTATATGTCCACTTAAGTGTTGATCCGTTAATACCAATTTGCCAGTGACAGACTATCTTAACATAAAGGTTTTTAGTCGTTTAGCAGTTCAAGGAAAATTAGATGCTGAAGAAACCTACCTCACAATAATTAGTTCCTTTGAGTCCTAAGAAAGGAACATGTGTCTTTATATATACTTTTGTGGATAATATGAGTTTGGCAGATAGATTGGTTGAAAAATATCTAAATATCTAAAATATCTAAAGTCCTTACTTTTTTGTTGTTCAGTGGGAATGCTTCCTTATAACATTGTCCTTTCCTCATCTCCTACTTTGCCCCCAGTCCTAAACAATACCCACTTTCTTCTCTCCTTTCTCATCTGCCTTTTAACTTGTATGCCTCCATAATGGATAAGGAAGAGGAATGATGTTAAGCATTACCCTCAACACAATCTTAAACTGTATAAACTGTTGGGCGTTTTAAAATTTAAAGACTTGTAATTTAGAATTACAGGTCTTTTAACAGGAACCTAATTTTCTGATTGCACATTTACCTGACACCAAAAATAGCACCGCTACCCAATAGATAACTGATAGGTTGAAGTAATCTTTCCATTCAAAACTGGGAGGAAGTTAGTTAACAGTTCATGATTGGTGGGGGAATGGTAGGAGGATCTAAGGATACCTGGGGAAATGTGCCTGTTGGTTTAGGAGCCTGTGATTTTCAAGTGTGGATTAAAAAGAAAGGCAAATTTTATGAGCATATGTATATTGTTTTTATAAGTATGTTTTCAGGAATGATGCTGCATTACCGTCACTGGTGAGTTTTAAGAATCTATGATTACACTTTTACCAGGAAACAGAAATACTGGCACTAAACAAATTGAGAGGTGGGATAAAGGACGAGGAAGACATTTAGACATTATTGCGGATTTCAAGGGGAACATCCAAAAAATATCCTTTAGATATTCTGTACTCCCTCTAGTATCCTTCTGGTTGTCAGTCACTGTGGCCTATAAAAATCTATTGTCTTGAGAATTCAGTTCTGTATACTGAATTCAGCAGAACAAAAGCCTACTGGTGGCTGATTCCCATCATTAGACAAGAGCTCGTCAGTCTTACTACTTTTTGATTATGTCCTTCAAGAGGGGTCTCAGCTCCCATCCCATGCGGTTTATTAATAGTATTTCCCCAAGAAGTGTGTATCTGCTAAGAAAATATAACTTGTTTTTAATCAGTATCTCTGGCTGCTGTTACCATCGTACCTTTTAGAATTTATAAAAGGTTTTCACATTTACTGTCTTTCTTTCCCTGCCACAACCCCATGAATTATTGACCTATTTTAAAGATGAGGAAACTGAGGCTCAGAGTTGTACCTAACTTAATCCTGGGCTATGCTGATCCTTAAATTCATATCCTGATTTGAACTATATTTTTATATAGTGCATGTGTAACAGTATCCAAAAGCATCCCATTTTATTATACAGATTGAGATATATCTTGGAGGGTCATATGTGCTGTAGTGAATGAAGGGCTGGGATCAAGCCCAGAGAGACAGTGCCCTCAGCCCGTACACAGCCTCCCAGTTTGGAGTATTTTGAATTTTTACATTGACAAAACCACAATTGTAAAATGCATGTTTTTTTAGAAAGCTAAATATTATACATATGACATTTGAAATATTAAAAATGTTTTTAGTTCAAGCATTATAGAAAAAGGAAAATCACAGTTCTACCATGTGAAGTTTCCTTTGTTATGAGGTATAGTAATATGCTATGCTTATTCCATGCCAAAATGGGATCACACAATACATACTATATTGCAGAGTTTTTTAGAGGTCTATTGCATTTAATATAGCTGAACATCTTTTTCATGTCAGTACACAAAATATTGCTTATTTCATCCCAGCTATAAAATTTATTTTTTTAATCCAAAGTTAGGATTATTCAGTAACTCGGGGGGGGGGGGGCATTATATAACTAACCTTTTTGTTTTTCTGTTTATTTACTATCTTTTAAACAAAAATGAATTTTTCTATTTTATGTGCAGAAGAAGTAGATGTTGTTAGGACTGCCGTATTCCTAGTTTTGTAATCCCTCAGGCTTTTGTGGTTGGATTCTGTAGTTGAGTTTAATACATAGTAAGGTTAAGTGCAAAATCACTCATTGCAATGAAGAAATGGGAAGCTAATAAATATCATATGCTTGGCTATGTTGTCTGTACCTGGGGCTTTCACATTTATCTTATTTAATCTGTACAACCAAGTAGTATATAAGCATTATTCCCATTTTACCAGTGAGAGAACTGAATAATGCCTTGTTTCTATTTTCTACTAATGACTTAACCTTCATTCTTGCCAATGGAGTATATTTTCACTATATTTTCTTGTGTCCTAAATATTCCAACATAAAGTAAAAGAACCATCCTGGTAAGGAACAGTTTTTTTCTATATCTTACTTGCATATAAACATTATACCTTTGTATGCCTAAAGAATTTAAGGGAGAAAAATTTGATGGCTAGTGATTCTTAGTATCCTAATTCAAGAGATACTTAGTTCTTTTGCCATCTCTACTTAAATATATAATTAACCAGGTTGCTCACTTTTTTTAAAAGAAAAAACTGAGCTTTAGCAAATACACTGTGAGGGTAGAAAAATTGCTCTGCTTGCTCCCCCAGGCACATCTGTGTCTCCCCTACTTACCTGAGATGTCCCACTGCCTTAACTCTCCTACAGCAACCTGTACCCGAATCATGCATGGTGCAAGTTTCCTACCACTGACCTGAAGGCCAGTGCTCATTCCACCCCACCCCCACCCTGAGATTTAAGGAACTCAGAAAAAAATAATCTGTCTCAATGGACCTAAGAACTCTAGATACTTTTGGGGAACTGTGTACTTTTCATAGTGGGGTGTGATCCTCAAAAGGGGAGTATGGGTAATTTTGATTGAATGGTGCCTTTTTTCCTGATTATAAAGGTATATATGGTTATTACGGAAATCTTGTAAAGCACAGAAACACAAAGAGGGAAACAAATTTTACCCATATTTTTACAACCATATATATATTTTGCTTTTTTAAAAACCCAACCTCATAAGAACATGCTTATATCTTGGCCTATAAAATATTTTAATGTCCTTCATAGCGATATACCATCACGATTAGTCATTCTATTGAACATTAAATTTTTTCCAATTTTTTTGTTATTGATTTTGTGATTAGCACCTTCAAACATAAATTTTTCATCATCTCTGTTCATTTCTTAGGATAGATTCCTTGAAATGATTCAAAGAGTTGAATATTTTTTCAGGCCCTCAATTGCTTGTTTGAAGGGTTATAGTTTTTTTTGCTTTTCTTACAATAGTGGTGTGTGCTCAGACTTTTCTATTCCACAACTTTAGGCAGAAAGTAAACATTTAGCCCTAGGATAAGGGAAAGAACTGGCAGGCAGGTGGAGGGATTAGAGTTATTTTGTGAAAGGTGCTATGCTTGGGACATAGTAAGTGCTCAGTAAGTTGTAGGTGTTGTGTTGATGCTATGTATCCCTAGCATAGCATTAATAATATGGATCCCTTAGAGTACGTGCCCTGGTGCTGTTTTCCTGGTAGTATGGAGCAGATTTGTGTGAATAGTTTCACCTGTGGGTAGGCCCACTCAGCTGCCCATGCTTGTAGCCAGGGAACAGAGTGGAATTATGAGGTTCACACTCTTAACCACTACCTCATTAGCAACACATTCCCATGACTGCTATCCCACTTGGTGTGCTGAAACACTTGGTGCAGAACAAATTAATTTTTACGTAGCAGAACTTCCACTGCCTATAATACCTTCCTTCCCTTAACAGGATTAACTTTTTTTTTTTGAGACTCTGTTATACAAAATGTATAAAAGAAAAATGGCTAATTTCCCTGATAAATAATCCTTCAAGAAAAAAAAAACTATAGAAAAATGTAGGACACAGACAGGGAAATAACAAAAGATAAATAAATAGCCAGTAAGATGTGAAAAGTTGTTCAACCTTTCTAATAGTGAAATAAAGGCAAATAAACAAATGAATTATGAACTATCTTTTGAAGGGAGAGGTGCGAGGCCAATCAGATTGACAAAGGCTAAAAAGAAATGTCTAGTGTTTGGGGGAGAGAGAGAATATTGGTTCTGTTACCTGCTGTTGGTAGGGTCATAAATTACATGAAATGTTTTAGAGGAAATTTGAGGATAACTGTCAGAATTTTGCATGTAAATATTCTTTGACTCAGCAGTTTATTTATAGGAATTTCTAACAGAGAAACTTAAAAGCTTGTAAAGATTTGTGCAGTAAGATATTCATTTATATCATTATAATAGTAAAAACTTGGAAGGAATTAGCAATGTTCATCAGTAGAGGCTTATAAATAAGTTCATTCAATGAAATTCTGTGTACCTGTTAATGAGAGATTAATATGTCTGGCATGGAAAAAGACACAGATATTTTATATGACAAACCTAACTTGAAAAACAGTGTGTAAAATATGGATTCCCACCACCTTTTTTTAAAATTTATTTCAGTAGATTTTGTTTTTTTTCAACAACGTTTTTTGTTACATGGATGAATTGTATTATGTTGCAGTTAGGGCTTTCAGTGTACCCTTCACCAGAATAGTGTAAATTGTACCCAGTAAGTGGATTTAATCCATCACCGCCCCACCCTTCCACCTTCTTAGTTTTCAATGTGTATTACACCATTTATGACCATATATGCCTTTCGTTTAGCTTCCACTTATAAGTGCAAACATGTGGTATTTATTTTTCCATTCCTGAGATACTTCATTTAGGAGAATGGTCTCTAGTTCTGTCCAGATTTCTGCAAAAGACATTATTTTATTCCTTTTTATGGCTGAGTAGTACTCCAGGATGTATGTGTACACACACACACACACACACATTTTCCTTGTCCACTCATCAGTTGATGGGCATGTAGGTTGATTCCATATCTTTGTAACTGTGAATTGTTCTGTGATAAATATTCAGGTACAGGTGTCCCTTTTTATAAAATAACAACTTTTCCTTTGGGTAGATATTCAGTAGTGGGATTACTGGATTGAATGGTAGGTCTATTTTAGTTCTTTGAGGAATCTCCATACTGTTTTCCATAGTGGTTGACTAGTTTACATTCCCACCAACAGTGTGTAAGCTTTCCCTTTTCACCACATCCTCACCAACATCTACTGTCTTTTTGACTTTTTAATAATGGCCATTCTGACAGGAGTACAGTAGTACCTCATTGTGGTTTTAATTTGCATTTCCATGATTAGTGATGTTGAACATATTTTCATGTTTGTTGGCCATTTGTCTATCTTCTTTGGAAAAAATCTGTTCATTCTTTACCCAATTTTTGATAGTTTTTTTTCTCCTGATTGAGTTCTTTTTAGATTCTGGATGATAGTCCTTTGTCAGATGTATAGTTCGCAAATATCTTTTCCCATTCTGTTGGTTGTCTATTTAATCTGTTGATTATTTCCTTTGCTGTGCAGAAACTTTGTAGTTTAATTAAGTCCCATTTATTTTTTTTTGTTGCTATATTTGCTTTTGGGGTCTTAGTCATAATTTCTCATCCTTTTCTTTAAAGATATATGTAGAATTAAGTCTGGTTTGTTTATGGTGACTGTTTATCTTTCCGTTTCTTGGAAACCATGTTAAGAAAGCACAGAATTGTGGGATGAATTTTTTATCTACTTTCATGAGTGGTAGGATGGAGAATGCAGAGAATGGATGAGTGTACCAAGTGAGCATCCGAAACGCTGACCCAGCCACATTCCTTGATATCATCTGGTCTTTAGCTTTGTTAACACCACCTATTTTTAATTTCCTTCATGAAGGATAAGATGACTCATGAAGCATTTGAAACAGTAGGAATTATCTTTATTATTCCTGCTGCCATTTGTATATTTTAAGGGTTTTTTCTGTGCTGCTTTTGTTTAACAAAGACCAAGAGGATCACCAAGCTCAATATAAAGCTGGGCACTGTTGTCTGTCATCTCTGATTTGTTTTAGTGCAAAATGGTGTTTCTACAACAGATCTGAAAGGAGAACTTTTACAGCTTCTAAGATTTTATCATCCATGTCAATGCTTGCATGGTTTGAGAGCCTTGTGAGTTTATTGTTTTCTACAGGTTATTGGTATTGTTAGAACACAAATCACCACACTGTCCTCGTGATGTGAAGTAAATACCATGTTAGTTTTTCATATTTGATACAAGGTAATGGAGGCGTATAACAAGTGATATATTTAAGAATACACAGTCTACTGCATAAGAATACATATCTCGATTTCTTAATAATCTAGAGCAGTGGTCCCCAACCTTTTTGGCATCAGGGACCAGTTTCATGGATAACAATTTTTCCTCGGACAGGGTGCTAGTCTGCAGCCTGGGAGTTGGGGACCGCAGTTCTACAAGATGCTTTGTTATGTGCTGCAGGCACATAGTAAATGCCTGATAGATTAAGTGATGAGTCTGTGGGTTTGTCTACACTCCACATTGGTTTCTGAGTTTTCTAATAACTGTTTCATGCCATTGCCACTTTACTGGACACTGCAGTGCTATCCAGTAGAACTTCCTGCAGTGATGGAAATGTTTGATATCCCCACTCTCCAGTAAGCCACACATGGCTATTGAAATGTGAATATGGTGCAACTGAGGAACTGAACTTTTTATTTTAATTAAGTTTAAATTGTGACATTATAAGTATGTAATTCTGTCACATATTGCCTCACTGCTTTTTATTAATATATATTGTACATTTTCAGTGACTGTTAAATGTTAGGGTCATGATTAGACCATTTTATTCCTTCCTTTTAGAATTAAATATCTTTAGGTATGTTATAAACATGGGGTTACAGAAATAATATTTTGGAGAAACTTTTCTCTTTGCATTATTTTTAGGGCTATCGTGGTCTGCTAATATTGTTTTCCCTTTATGCTAGGAATTCAGGAGGCAGCCAAAAGCTTATTCGTGGACACCATACCATGTCCCTGCAGCATATGGCATTATCCTTGTTCCCTTAAATGATTAGTGGGCCACTGTTCACTCCATTTACAACCAGTTCCATAATGTTAGTCATAAATTTTTTTTCCCACCAAATTCTTTTTAAGCAGCAAACCACATTTTAGGTGCTCAGTAGCCACATATATGGCTAGTGGCTACCATATTGAGCAGCACAGATCTGGAAGATTTGAATGACACTGTCAGCTACCTTCAACTATTAATAGTTGACATTTATAGAACACTACACAACAGCTGTAGAATACACATTCTTTCAAATACACATGGAACCTTCTCCAAGGCAAAATGTGTATAAGGCCATAAGACAGTTTCAAGTCAAAAGATTGAAAATACGGAGTATATTCTTGTGATCACACCAGAGTGAATTAACTTAGAAAACAATAAGTTACCTAGAAAAGCCCATATATCTAGAAATTAAACAATAAACCTTTTTTTTTTTTTTAAGAGACAATGTCTCTCTCTTCTGCCGAGGCTGGAGTTCAGTGGCATCATATAGCTCACTGCAGCCTTGAACTCCTGGGCTCAAGTGATCCTCGGCCTCAGCCTCCTGAGTGGCTGGGAATATAGGAACATGCCACCACGCCCAGCTTAAATGATACACTTCTAAATAATTTATGGGTCAAAGAAGGAGTCTTATTAAAATTAGAAGTTTCAAACTAAATGAAAATGAAAATATGCCATATCAAAAATCTTAGGAAGTAGGTAAAGTGATGTGTAGAGGGGAATTTATAACTTTTTATGGTCATAATAAAAAGCAACAGGATAAAAATTGATCTCAAGTTGAAGATTTGAACTTAGTTTAAAAAAAAAAAAAAAAAACAAATGGTAAGCAGCTGTGTGCATCCCATTGAGAAGATGTGTATTTACTTTCAGAACAGTGACATTTCCACATGAATTTGTAGACGTGATTGATTGGTCTCCAGAATTTGCATAGTCTCATTGAACTGAAAAAATTGAACATTTAAATAAAAGATTGAATTTTTTTTCAGATTTATTGACAAGAAGGAAAGGTTAAGTCAACTTAAGAGCAAGCAAGAAGAATTTCAAAAAGAGTGAGTTTTTTGCTTTACCTTTTAATTTGTGGAGATTACCTAGTTACTACTTGGTTTAATTCCTAGTTGTGGTATGCAGATATATGGATTGCTAACTTACTGAATTTCGGATACAGTCTCTTAAGTTGTAGAAAAAGAGTGCATCTGGGAGAAGTACAACAGGAGAGATTATCAAGTTTCTAGAAAATATTGGCCTCAGACCTGGTGCCTAGTACACAATAGATACTCAGTATTTGGGTGCATGAATTAAACCCCTGGCCTTCATAATTGATTTGTGTCACATGGGTCTGGGACAACAGGCTTGATTAGACTTAAATTAGTGCTGGTGGCTCCTGTAGGGCATTACTACATCCATTTAGCTTTCTTCTTGTATCTGTATCAGTGTTTTACAAAGTATGGTCTGCAGATGTTCTATATAAGAATTCACTAACTAAAAAGAATGGTTAAAAATGCAGATTCTTGGAAGCCTGTCCTTAGGTAATCTGATTCAGTAGGTCTGGGGTGAGGTCCAGGAATCTGAGCTATTAACAAGAGACCCTGATGAATCTTTTACACTCTGGGTTTGAGAATTGTGCTATAGAACCTTCTGCCCCAAACTGATCCAGTTACTGTTCTCCAGACACACTCCAGGTATCTGCGTCTCTGTGCCTCCATTCACAGTTTCTCTGCACCTCAGTGGTTTTCCTCTTCTCTGCACATCCCGCCCATCTCTGAAGGCTCTCTAGGGGTCATCTCTTCTGTAAAGCCTTCCCAAACCATGCCAACAGGGCTGTCTCCATCCCACTAATGAAAACAGTTAATATCCAAACGAGTGATCCCCAAAGTGTGATTCGAGCTTCTCAAGAAAGTCTGCAATGGTCTGACAAACATATTCATGAGCAGTTTAAATCTTTCACGATATATCCTGCATTAGAAACCTGTTTCAATTTAACTCAGCAATTTCTCTAACTCTTATCACACAAACTTTATTTTTTCCCATAGAATAAATTTTTAGAGATGCTGGCTTATGCCATTTCTCTGGGAACTAACCATGGTATTTTAGTCAGTCATTTTTTGGGTGAAACATTAATTATTACCGATGGAAATTATTGATTGAGGACAAAGGCTAGGGCTGTTAGAGAAACTTATTGTGAATATTTATAGACAGGCTGTTGGCAATGTTAGTTCAAAAAGGAAGGATGTGAAAAAAATTGCAGAGAACAGAGAATTTGGAAAACACTTTAAATGCTAAGTCCCCACATTGGTAATTCTAGCCATTTCGGAGAGCTTATTTTTAAAAGTTGTTTGCATTTTTGAACTTCAAAACATTTTATTGTTTGAACTTCAAAACATTTTATTGTTCAAAACATTTTGAACTTAAAAACATTTTATTTTCTGTGTCTCTTTTCCATACAGAGTGTTAAAAGCTATGGAAGGAAAATGGATAACAGATCAGCTGGTAAGTTGTAATAAATATTAATACTTAAATTAGTATTCTTTATACTTGAGGCTACATGTTTTTAAGTTGGTAGAGCTTAAAAAGTCATTTTGAGTTTAAACTTATTTTTGATCATATTTGATCATCCTCTGTTTAAATATATTTGCAGTGTGGCCTTCTCAAATATTTTATCTAGATATGAAAAACATTATGTAGGCAATTATGGAGTCATCATAAAGGATAATTATGAAGTCTGATATTGATATAAAAATACAAAAACAATAGGCTAGTATCCTTTTTTCTAAAAATTACTTATACACACATACTCTAGATGAATTAATGATTAAATGTAAAAAGTAAACTCATAAAAGCATTAAAAGAAAATATGGGAGAGGATTTATGTATCTTGGGGTAGGGAGAACCTTTATAAGCCACAGGGGAAAGCACTTTGACAGGCTACATAAAAGTTTAAAGTTCTGTATGTTAAACATCCTTAAGCAAAATTAAGCACAATATATGAAAATAATTTGATTAGTAACACTACTTTTGTTCCCTAATGAAGGGAGCATCCATCAACACATTTGTTTGGGGGACAACTTGGTGATAATTGATTATTATTATCATTTTTGTTTGTTTTGTTTTTTTTGTTTTTTTTGAGACAGAGTCTCACTTTTTGCCCAGGCTAGATTGAGTGCTGCATCGTCAGCCTAGCTCACAGCAACCTCAATCTCCTGGGCTCAAGCGATCCTACTGCCTCAGCCTCCCGAGTAGCTGGGATTACAGGCATGTGCCACCATGCCTGGCTAATTTTTTGTATATATATTTTTAGTTGGCCAATTAATTTCTATTTTTTTAGTAGAGATGGGGTCTCACTCAGGCTGGTTTCGAACTCCTAACCTCCAGCAATCCGCCCACCTCGGCCTCCCAGAGTGTTAGGATTACAGGCGTGAGCCACCGGGCCCGGCCTATTATTATTTTTTAAACAGCACATGTAGTATATCCATTTTTCCTCCTAAAATGTTGGTCTTCATTTTGTTTTCAGGTGTATCATAAGATATACCTGAAATAAGTTGTGATCTCAGGTAGATAATCATATTAATCATAAGAGATCAACGTTTGTGATACTTATTGCATGCTTTTTTCAGAGATGGAAAATAATGTCCTGCAAGATGAGGATTGAGCAGCTGAAACAAACAATATGTAAAGGAAATGAAGAAATGAAGAAAAGTAAGTAATTTGCCTCCTTCCCTCCAACCTTAATGAAGGGCTCCTGTGGAATTTCATGGGATGAATAAACTAGAAGGTCAGGGAAAGAGGCGAAAGGGTGGGAGCAAGAGCAGCTTGGGAAGTTTAGTACTTGCCTTCCTCTCTCCTTGTAAAACATTTGTATAAGAAATTTTTAAAATATAAACACAATTGTAGAGGTCTTAAAAAACCTGCTACTTTCCTTGGTTAAAAAAAAGTTAGGGAATGTATGTCCCATTTGCCTTAGCTAGCAGGAAGCTCAGAGTCTAACATGGTACTCGTAATAATTAGTGGCTCATGCCAGAAGCACAAGGTGTTGGCATTTTTCCCTTTGTGTGAGTCTTCATATTTGAATCTGTATTAATTTTACATTATATTTGTACACTTCATACTTTATCATACGTGGTTGTCAAAATAAGAGTCCACTTAGAAATCCTGGGTCTTTAGAAACACTCCATGTATTTCTGAAGATCAGTGTTTCAAGTTCAGAATGAGCACTCTAGCCCGGGCAACAGAGTGGGACTCTGACTCAAATAATAATAATAAAGTTCAGAACGAGTCACCGTGACACCTTATGAATGAATCCCTTTCTTGTCTACTCATTGCTTTCAGGAGCAGGTATTTTATAGTGGTGTGTAATGGTGTAAAGCTTCCTTTGAGAACCTAGTAAAGTGCTTGAGTGGAGTTTCATGTGATTACTAAGCTAGAGAAGCAGGGCAGCATGGTGAAAGGCGCACAGAACTACCGACAGCTGACTTTTCACCCATTCTCCAAAGGCTCTGGTTCAATGGCAGCATGGAAACTTGTTACTCTTGTCACTTAACGTTGGTTTACCCTCTTTCCCCATCCTCCCATGATTTTCAGGGGTTTGCCACTAGGCGTTCATGAACCTCCTGAAATTGCTGAATTTACTGAGCATGCACGTTTCTCTGATGAGCAAGTTTAAAGATTTGATCAGTTTTTTAAAAAACACATTCGTATCCCCCCAAAACAAAAACACCACTCCAGAAAGTAAAAATCTCTAAAGCAGTGGGCCCTGTAACAGTGGTTTCCATCCCTAGCAAATCATCAGAGTCACCTGGTGACCCTTTTCAAATCTAGAAAGAGAATCCTGGGATCCCTCTAGACTTAGGTTCTAAATGTTACAGCAATGTCAAATGGAAGAAAAAAGCTTCTATAAGCTTACTCTGCATTTCTGTATTCCTCTATTCATGACTGGTAACAGTTTGCAGATGGCCCCAGATCCACAGGCCACACTTTTGAGTAGCACTACTACTGGTAGTAGTGACTGGTAGCCGGTCTGGTGACCTGCCAGGGTTGGGAACTACTGCTCTTTCGAAAGTAAATGCAATCCTGTTCCCACTTTCTAGACCAGGCTCACAAAATTTTACATTTTAAAGGCGTTAATTGATTCCAGAAGCTATGCTTGGACTCAAGCCCATGAATTAAGAGCTTGCTACCCAATAGTCTGTCTTTGTGTTATTGTTGAATTATCACATGTATTCAGGAAAGAGCACAAATTATAAATTGTAGAGCCTGATTAATTATTTTTCTAGAATCTGTTGATTTAAGGTTTTATAATACAGATAGATACAGTATAATACAGATATAAAGAATAAATAGGGAAGTTAGGTAATATGCAATTGCAGAATTGAGTTGATCTGTGCTGCAGTCAAAGTTACTTATCCTGATAAACAAGTTTAGATTACAGAAATGGCATCAAATGTTTTGGGGGACATGGCAAGGAGAGAAGGATGACTCTGAGTGCTGAGTCTGCACTGGGTGCAGATGGGGTGACTGATGATTTTCTGCTACCTATGAGAAGTCATGATATTAAATTTGAAACTGTCCTAAAAAAAACAAAACAAAAACAAAAGAAAACACCAAAAACTGACCACTGTATGACCAAGGACCACGGCTAGATAGATTCTTTTGAGAACCTATAAAGAGCTCAGTGATGATGAAAATGAATGAACTCACTGGAAAGTAAGCATGTGATAGAACCAAGAGACTGAATGTTTTGCACATTCACACTGAGGTGTGGTAAAGAGATGCATCTAAGGAGAAACAAAACTGTAAGAAATGTAATGCCTGCGGTTAAATACCTAGGCTCAATGGTCCTCAATAAAAAAGGGTGGTTTGGGTCTAAAAACATTATCAGGTGCTTCTTATATCCTAGTTAGGAAACAGGCTTCAGTGGGACCTGGTATAAGGAACTAAGAGCTGTATGCCATCAGAGTAGTCCAAACACATTACCATAAAATTCCAAGGAACAAAAGGTCTGCAGAGCATTTATGGAGGGGGACACCTTGCTGAAAGAGTAAAATTTGGACATTGGAAAATAGGAGCAGCTTAGAGAGCATTCCTAGAGAGATGTTGATTTGAACAACCATATAGGGATAAGCATTTAGGGAACGGTGACTGGCTCAGCATCCATCCATCCACACATACACATTTAAGTGGTTCCATCTTGTGGAGGAGATTTGAAGTATGTCGTAGTTGAGCATGGCTATGCTGAGGGGTGCGTGGAAGGGAACTGTGGATGTGTAGGAGTTTGGTCTATTTGACGGGCAGTGGAGGACTGCTGAGCGTTGGCTGGAGTTTATAAAGATTGAGCAAGTGAAAGAAGGCTTGAAGTTGAGCCAAGCTGGAGACGGGCTGAGGTTTGGTGAGCATTAACTAGGATTCTGATAGTGGGAATGAAAAGAAAGACCTTGATAGATTGTTGGACAGCAAACTAAATCGACCGTTAGGGTGTTGAATAGGCAGTGGACACGTCAAAAATAATCTTAAAGTAGGGAAAGTAGCTTAAAATGTATCAAAAGGAGACTTTCCTGGAAAAATAATAAACTTGGTTTTAAACTTTAGTATAAACCTTTTAAAGTATCTGTCTGAGAGTTTACTACAACTTGTTTTTGTTACTCAAGTGAAATTTAGGTACAGCCTAACTGCCCTAACAGGCCTTAGGATCCAAAGCAAAAAGGACCTAAATCCAACAGGACGTGTGTGTGTCTCCTCTCCTCATTGTGTAGCCATACTTTTGTTTCCCTTACAGCAGTGCTTAAAATACTGGGCATATGTGTGCCCACCCTGCTGGTTGTCACACCACAGCACTGCACTGTGACTTTTCAGAGCTCTGGTGCTATTTTTGTTGCCCATCCTCCTTTGCCAGATGGCCCCCTGCTGGGAGATTATCCATGGGTTCTCTGATTATAACCCAAGGCACACCTAAGAGGTTGATAAGGAAAATCAAATAACCAGTTAAGTTGTTCAAACTTGAATTAGATATCTTTTCTGTTCAGCATGACTATTCTTTGGTGCTTGTTGTAAGAAAGTCAGATACTTCCTGTGCCATACTTAACCCTTTGCACTCGGATGTCGAGTGTGACTGGACACAGCAAAAATTATAGAGATTAAAATTACTCTTTGAATGTATCAATAATTTGAAATATAAAAAAATCCAAATAAAGAAGTTTGTATGAAAAGAAACTCCAGTTTTTTATTCTACTGCCGCGCTTTGTAAAATCTCGGGTATTTAAAAAATTAAATCCCTGGCTGGGCGCGGTGGCTCAAGCCTGTAATCCTAGCTCTCTGGGAGGCCGAGGTGGGCAGATCATTTGAGCTCAGGAGTTCGAGACCAGCCTGAGCAAGAGCGAGACCCCATCTCTACTATAAATAGAAAGAAATTAATTGGCCAACTAATATATATAGAAAAAAATTAGCCGGGCATGGTGGCACATGCCTGTAGTCCCAGCTACTTGGGAGGCTGAGGCAGCAGGATTGCTTGAGCCCAGGAGTTTGAGGTTGCTGTGAGCTAGGCTGACGCCACGGCACTCACTCTAGCCTGGGCAATAAAGTGAGACTCTGTCTCAAAAAAAAAAAAAAAAAATCCCGAGTAGAAGAAAGGAATCAAGAAAAAAGCGAGTGCAAAGGATTAAACTTTGATAGTGGTTGAGTGACTCCTTTTTACTAATGGATGATTACCATTAGAGATCCAGAGTCCTCTTTGCTTTGTGTGTAATGTTTTCTTGAACTAAACTCTCAAATTTTCCACTTAGTGAACATTAGTTGATTTTATTGAGGTTCAGTTTAAATTGCAGGGGAAACCCTTATGCTTGTGGGGTGGGGTTCCTCAGTACACAGGAACTATTTGCAGATATAATTTTTGGGTATGATTTATTTATTTTAGATTCTGAAGGCCTCCTCAAAACCAAGGAAAAGAATCAGAAGCTCTACAGTCGAGCACAGAGGCACCAAGAGAAAAAAGAGAAGATTCAGAGACATAATCGCAAACTTGGTGACCTGGTAGAAAAAAAAACCATTGACTTAAGAAGTCACTATGAGCGTCTGGCAGATCTTCGGCGATCCCATATATTAGAGCTCACCTCTGTCATTTTTCCAATTGAGGAAGTAAAGACTGGTGTGAGGTACAGTAAGCAAGTCTTTTGACTCTAGGAATAGATCAGTTTCCAAATACTATTTTTAAACTATGTCAGCACCCCATTTAGAGGGCCTCATTCCAGGGTCACTGATTTTCCTGGTAATGAAACTTAAGTCTTCTGTGCTTCAGCAAACAGTATGTACTGCACAGGGCTGGGGAGGTAGCAAGGGTGAGGGGTGGGGCCCAGGCTTGTGGCTCTCTCAGAGCTTCAGGTGAGGCCCTGACTCACACTCCTGATTAAGAACCATCTGAGGAGTGACGTCAGTTGCAATCCCAGATGGCTGTTTATTAGTTGTGTGAAAGAGGCATGTTCTTGACCTTGAAGTCTTATTTCCTTGTCTGTTAAGTGGGGATTTAAAAATGCCTACTTCACAGAGAAATCATGAGCTAATATGTAAGAAAACACTTGATGCTTGGGGTCTCTCAGGTGGTGGGTACTACATGTTGACTTCCTGGTAACTGTCATTTGTTGTATCAGCTGCTGTCAGGCACTGAATACTGTGGTTTTAGATTTTGGCGCTGGTGCATGGATACCCTAGGTATTTTTAAACTTCCCCACTGCTGCTGCTAATCAGCAGATTTGGAAACTACCATCAAAGGCTTTCATGTACTCTCTCACTGACCACCAGGCTATTCTAGTTGAGGGCTTTCCTGTCTCCTCTGGCTGTTCTCACTCTCTGTCACCTTTTCCTGGAATCTGATGGTAGTGGCCTCTTGCTAGTTTTATAACTGTTCTTTCCTGCCTGTCCTTCAGTCTGTCTTTTAGTTTGTTGCCAGAGTTGACTTTCTAAAAGTCTAGATGTCTGATTGTTGCTTCCAGCTTGAAAACTTACTCTCTGACTCTAAGTAATTTGTCATTGGTAAGAGTTGGCAAATAGAAATATAAAAGGGCAGATTCAAAACAGAGCAGACTATAAAGTTTTAAAAAGAGACCTCAAGGTGGCATTTTGGGGATCCGTGGGGGAAAGTTGGATTATCCAAAAATTGGTGTAAAGACAGCTGTCCAGGCCTTTGAGGAGGCGGGGGGAGCTGGTGGAACAGAAACATCGTGCCAAATTAAATTCTGATGCACCAAAGATAGCAGTGTTAAAATGCATCATAGTAGATGAAGATGAAGGCGCTGTTCTAGATTTTAGGAGACTGACAGCTGAATGCAATGTGTGGTCTAGGGCCGGGCGCGGTGGCTCAAGCCTGTAATCCTAGCTCTCTGGGAGGCCGAGGTGAGCGGATCATTTGAGCTCAGGAGTTCGAGACCAGCCTGAGCAAGAGCGAGACCCCATCTCTACTATAAATAGAAAGAAATTAATTGGCCAACTAATATATATAGAAAAAAAAATTAGCCGGGCATGGTGGCACATGCCTGTAGTCCCAGCTACATGGGAGGCTGAGGCAGCAGGATTGCTTGAGCCCAGGAGTTTGAGGTTGCTGTGAGCTAGGCTGACGCCACGGCACTCACTCTAGCCTGGGCAATAAAGGGAGACTCTGTCTCAAAAAAAAAAAAAGTGTGGTCTAGGATTGGCTCTTAAACCTCAAAAAGGCTATTAGTAGGACAGTTGGAAATAGTTGGATAAAGTCTGTAAATTAGTTAATAGTATTGTAGCAGTGTTAATTACTGATTTTTTTTTTTTTTTTTTTTTTTTTTTTTTTT